>MCJB01050015.1:1377-40750 GCA_002018475.1 Nicotiana obtusifolia
TAAAAGAACTACATGCCCAAACCGAATTGTTCCATAGCTGTTAAATTTGCAATGTTGTTAAATTGGATTTTATGACAGTTTTATGTTGTTTCTGTTAGTAAAATTGGTTTAAATGATATGTTGATCTTGCTCAAATTCTTGCTCAAATCACCAACGTATGTTCTGTGGTTTTGCAATTTATGAACAGTTTCCAACAAGTAATAATTCTGTTGCAACAGCTGTATAACTTGTTGGGATTTTGCCAACCAGTAATCGGAGCTGTTGCAGCAACAAAATTAACTTGGTTTTCCAACAAGTGACATGACTATAGTGTTTTGAGTTTTCTACAACAAATGGAATGAGTTGTTGCAGAAACTTCTTAACTTGTTTCATCCAACAAGTGATATGACTTGTTCAACAGCTATGTTACCTGATGCAACAGATTATGTACTAGTTGCAACAGGTTATGCAACTGCTTCAACAGATTATGCAATTGCTGCAGCAGATTATGTACTCGTTGCAACAGGTTATGCAACCGCTGCAACAGATCATGAAATTGCTGCAACAACTATGATATAAGTCACATATGTTTAGTTATTAACAGAGGGAACCAATGATATTTAGTGTTAAACAAAGAGATTCAATGATATTTAGTGATCAATGATACAAAGAAAACCAATGATACTTATTGTATACTAAATGTTCCTAACCAATTTGATGGTATTCTGAGTCAGTATGTATGATCAACGAAGCGTATACTGAGTAACTCCAAGCGATCGTTGGAGTAATTTGACGAGATCTACTTGCTTATCCCATATTTAGGTGTAAACAAAAAAAAACCAATGATACTTATTGTATACTAAATGTTCCTAACCAATTTGATGGTATTCTGAGTCAGCATGTATGATCAACGAAGCGTATACTGAGTAACTCCAAGCGATCGTTGGAATAATTTGACGAGATCTACTTGCTTATCCCATATTTAGGTGTAAACAAAGAAAACCAATGATACTTATTGTATACTAAATGTTCCTAACTAATTTAAACAAGTTACTCACCCGTTGCAACAGATAATTGACTTGTTGCAACATATTCAAAATTTGTTGAAACAACTAATGAATCTGTTGTAACAAATTATAAACTTATTGTAACAGATGTGTCAGTTGTTGCAATTTCTTCAACAACTGGAAGATTTGTTGCAACAACTAAATCATCTGTTGCCACAGATCACAAACTTGTTTCAACAAATTATCAACTTGTTGAAACTTCTTCAACAACAGTTAGATTTATCGCAACAACTGACTCATATGTTACAGCAACTGTACCATGTGTTTACAACTGACCCATAGATTTTGTGACTTGTTTAAAACTGCTGGAACTACTGAACATAATGTCTTGAACACAACTTAAATAATGAACACCTAATATATACGTACCAAAATGTTTTAGAAAAGTACTGAACACCTAATATATACTTAAATTACATAATGTCATAAAAAAGCTCCTAATAGATACTTAAAATGTTCAACAGGCCACATTTTGGCTCCAAACAATGCAAAAATAATAAATTATTTATCAACCCATCTTAGGGCTCCAACACTTTTTCAATGATACCTAATGCCCATCTCCATTGCATTCTCCCAACTGAGTTGTCATTGATTAGACTTTCGGGTTTGTCAAAGTTGTGCTGGTAAGAAAATCCTCCATAAAAGCAATTGACCACGAACCACATGCCCTACTAGTGAATTGCGGGGGAGATTCTCTAGCCTCTTGAATTCCCACGATTCATTGAGTAACTTTACAAGTAAGTGTGCGAATATGCTACTCTGTTGTAATAACTTGGGCCACAATTCCAATACCGCCTCCATGAAGCAAAAGAAATCAGATTCTTCGTAGATAGGGATGTTGCAGTCATACACATTTATCACTCCCTCTTCAATCATGAACTCGAGAGTGACAAAATGTGTGACATTAACATTCATCACTGTTAAAACCCTCTTTGCACCAGCCCACGAGCAGCCACCCGGGTAGGGTCTAACACCTCTACAATAATCGAGCATATCATCATCCCACTTGAATTTAGCAAGTCTAACCTTCAGAGGCACGACATCCGGAACTGTACTATCTTTTGTCAATTCTGCGTACCTCTTGGACATGTTGTTGTAAAAGTTGAGGTCCAGGATTATGTCAATGGAATCGTAGTACTCAGGAAAATTGACTTGCCTCATACACATTAGAAGAAAGACTTCATCTACATACTAAAGTAAAAAGTAGTAACACAGTTAGTTACCTGCTGCAACAGATTCAACAGATTGGTAACTTGTTGCAACAGGTTATCTACTTGTTGCAACAAGTATTTAAATTGTTGCAACAGATTATCTACTTGTTACAACAACATACTGAATCACATAGATATACACAAGTGTTGAATGTTACCCAATCCTCCCACCAAATTTCCATGCTTGTCAAAGCCTTGAAGTCTGCTCCTCCAAATTCATGCATTGAGTACAAGGTTTTCCCACTCTTTTTGGACTTGATTGCAGTCTCAACCTTTTTCTTTCTTTGGGCATGTACAGGCTTGAAAATGTCCACCTTCTTTAGCACTTTTGGCCCAACATCAAGAAGAGGAGTCTCAATTGACTTACTGGGAGTAGCAATAGATTTTCTTGATCTAACTGATGCAAGTGCCTTGGAAATTGCTTTACCCCTCCTCCGAAGATGAACAGGAGTATAAGGTGAGGAAAGATTCTTTGATGGATTGATACCCCTCTTGGATATCAACCTCTGGATAGAAGAGCTTGTAGCTTCTTGGGCCTGCACCAGTTCCTCCACTTTTCTAATCAACTTATCCACTTCTCCAATCAAATTATCCATTTTGTCCTTGCAAGTAATGCACTCACAAGCACATGAGGGCACCTTAGAGGTACCGGCACCAACATCAGCAAATCTTCTACCACTCAATCCACCACCACTAAAATTACCACCAAATTCGGAAAATTCACTACATCCAGCAACTGGAGAAAATCCACCAATATTAGCATCATCATCTCTTAATTTTTCCCTAGCAGTACTTGCCGGGACATCACCACCACCACCAACATCAACAGGCTGAACAAAACCACCAACAACATCAACACCACCAACATCATCAGCACCAACAACATCACCAGCACCAACAACAACATGACCACCAACACCACCACCAGCTAAAACATCATCAACCCTAGTGATGGCTGTCACTCCAGCCAATTCCTCTTTCAACCCATCAATCAATCTGTCAGGCACAGATTCTATGGGCACAAAGGTGTCAAGGCATGGCATCTCCAACTCTCTTATTGTTGGGACAAGCCATGGGTGCACAGCCTACAACAAGAAAGAAGATATATCATAATAGTGCTAAATCATAAAAAACTAAACCTATTTAAAACAAGTTATCAGGTTATTGCAACAGATGCATATGTTATTGCAGCAGGTTATAAAAGCTATTGCAACAACTAGTCATCTGTTGTGTTCTAATGCTTACAGCTTCCTTGGGGGGTTGAAAAGGTCGACACTCAATTTTGTGTTGTTCTTGGCAGTGAGCCATCTAAGAATTCTTGGATAGGTAACTTCTTGGGAGTATTCCTTGACTTGATGCCTGAGGTGAGGAATGGCTTCAAATGCCCAAGCATAGAAAAAAAGATGCCATCAAAAATCAAAATAGTGATTGAAATTAAAAAAAAAGTTAAAACATTGAAGAAAATTTACCATAAAAGCCCAAGGGAAGCCATATAGATTTTGTGTCTTCCCCGTTGGCTTCAAATCCTTCATCAAATATTCAACAGTCAAGCTAAAGCTTTGAAAACCCCAGGCATAGTTGTTGAAAGCATCATAGTCCTCAGCAAGTTTAATCAATCCAAGCGGTATGTTGCAGTTTACGTCTCTTGCCCAAAGAATATTGTGCACAAACCAAACTAAGCACAGTGACTCCTTGTGTTTTTTTGAGAAAGATTTGGACTCCAAATCTTGCAACAATTTCTTGTGAGTGTAGCTCTTTCCCACTAAGTCTACCAAGGAGACGTCATTCTTAGCTTTGGAACCCTTTGCTTTCTTGGCTGCCTTGGGAGTCTGGGTTGTCTTGGTTAATACAACAGTAGGAAGAGGCTCACAAGGATAGCATCTTAATCCGCTAACTATGGCAAACTCCTTCATGCCAAAGCAAACCGGCATGCCAATGTAATTGATCCAAATCTCATCCTTCCTATCACAAATAATCTTACGCTTCAAAAGCTCAGAAACCATCGTCATTGGAAATCGGGCACCGGTATCTTCAGGAAAATCTAAATAGGGCCCAAAGCAGCTAGCCCTAAAGAAATTCTCCAACCCCTGCTGCCGGAGAATGCCCCTGAAGGTGTCAAAGCCCTTGCCCATGGTTGATCTAACCACAAAATCACCTGACAAATCCTTATTTTCATTTAGCGGCATCGTCACGCCGTACTTTTCAATGCTAAAACTCTTAACGACCTCCTCAATCGAAGGTCTATTGGGATCTTCTTCACCTCCTTCATCCCCTTCAGCTCCTTCATCTCCTTCTTCTTCACCTACTTCTTCTTCATCTCCTTGTTTTTCATCTTCTTCAGCATTTTTTTCATTTTCTTCATCTTCTTCAGCAGATTTTTCATCATCTTTTTCAGTTTCTTCTCTAGTTTCTTCACTTTGTTCATTTTTATCACTTTCTTCTCCATGCCCAACAGAGTTTTCGTGGGTTTCCTCTCTTTCAGAAGCCCCACTATCACTAAATCTTTCCTCATCTGTTGATCGACAAATAGCAGTCACAAGTTTATCTAATGATATTTGCACCTTAGCTCTTTTACTACTTTCTCCCCTACTTGGTTTCACTACTTTTCTTTTAACTCGAGCTATTTTATCTACACAAACGAGATAGAAAAACAGTTTTAATTGGTTAGTGCAACACTCAAAATAAAACAGAAAAGGTATATGTTGCAACAAGTAATCAATTATTTCAACAGATTAAGAATATGTTGCAACAACTTATTACTTGTTGCGGCAGAATATTAACCTGTTGGAAATAGAAAAACAGTAGCAACAGCTTAGCAACTGTTTTGATTTTTTTGCAACAGCTTGTTAATATGATACAACAACTGCTTCAGTTGCTGCAAATACCTCAACAATTGTTTTGATTTTATCCAGTAGCTATTGGATAAAATCAAAACTTTACCTAAACCACAGCATGACAGCAACAACAACAACAAAAACATCTAAATTTAACTATAAAACATCTATATTTCACTACAAACACACAACCATCACAAATCTCACTCACAGCTTAAACAAAATACACCAAATAGGATTTCTTTTTGACCATGCAGCCTTAGCAGATGTTTGCAACTGTCAAACAAGTGCTGAATTTGATGCAACAGGTAACCTCAGTTGTTGGAAAACATCAACAAAATTGTAAGCCTTTTTTTTCGAAACAACAAGGATAAGAAGAACAAAAACAGCACCAAAAACCATAACTTCACAACCACAACCACTATTTACAAACTCACCAACCCCAACAAGTGCAACAAATACACGAAACTACAACAAAACAAACAACATTCAAGAAAAACCCATGCTCTTCTTCATCTTCTCTAACCAAAATCATCATTTTCAAACTCTGATTTCAAAACCCTAACTTTTGAATCAAGTGAAAAAAAATGTTTACCTGAGGATGAATAGAGAAGCAACAGAAATGGAGAGAGAGAGAGAGAGAGAGAGAGAGAGAGAGAGAGAGAAATGAGCAGCAACAACAACGATAGAGAGAGTGGAACGAGCAGCAACAATGGCGGTGGTCGCTGGTTCGGAGAGAGAGAGAGACGGAAGGAACCGAGAGGAGAGAGAATGGAAGTTGCTTTTGTTTTTCTGAAATAAAATGAACAACTAAAGGGGAAGATTTAACTTATGGGCTTTTGTGTATTTTCTAAAAGATTATAAGTTTTAAAAATTATAATTCAGTCCCAAATTAAGTTAATCAGATTTTTAAGACAAGTTTGACCTTGGCTGGTCAAACTTGTCACCATTTTTAATTATGGGACTTTTTTGTCACCACAAGTTAAATCTTCTCGTCTCTCTGTTCCAACTAGTTTACAGAGCAAATTCATTATTCATGGGAGTAAGTTCCATCCACCCATATATATGTTACAAGCTTTAGTGCTCTAGCGCTTAAGGCCATGCGAATGGATTTAATAGAATCATCATTTTCTTACTTTAGGTTTCAAAAACGTAATCTCTTTATATGCTATGATCTTAGATTCAAAGACTTTTTAGCAAGAAGCTAACCGTCGAGCGCCCTAAAACATTTCAGTATTTTATGGTGAAAGATTGAATGGGGACCATTAGTTAGTATTGAAGTGTGTGATGCATATCCATCTAAAACGTTTAAACTATTATAAAGAGACTACACCTTAATTTACCTAATGCTGTATTTTTCCATTCAAAGTGTGATTTTTTTTCGTAGGCGCGGTAAGACTCTATTGAACCTTAGACTCTTGCCCACTCCACTGAACCTTAGACTCTTACCCACTCCACTAACATATTAAATTTTATACGGGAGTATCTCATTTAAAAGATTAAATTGTTAGAGAGATCAAATTTTAATTTAATTAATTATGTATTTGGGGTTTAGGGTTAAGGAGAGGCTGGTGGTTATGTAACTTGGCAAGGAAAGAGAATTGACCGGTACATATTAAAATTTCTTTAACATCCAACGCCCAAAAACAAAGAAAAACATCAAACATCAAGAATAGAAACAAAGTTCCTGAGACAAGCAGCAATAATAATGGGCAGCTTTTTAACAGTGTCTGGTGCAGAAACATCGGCGGCGGAAGCCCCGGCAGTGGCCGCCGCGGAAGCCCTCTGACTTGCAAATAGTGGCACAGTTTCCCTTCCTAAAGCATAGCCCTTTGAAGTGTTGGCTCGGTGACTCACATGTCCTTCCCTCTACCATCTTTGGTCCCATCTCTGCAAGACGTAAAACCATGAAATCAAGAAACTATTGGATTTTTATGATTATGACTCACACACCCAAAATCCTGCACATAAATAAAGTGATGATGGTGATGTGTATTATTTTCATAAAGCTGATTAGAATGACCAACCCAAAGGATGAAGTGAAACAGCTTCTGCTCTCCGAATATATGCATGCACACATAAATAGACATGTATATTAATTTAAAATTAGAGATAAATAAATTTTGCAGCGCGACAGAAAAACTTATATGCATTGAATGTGAAAAATATTACCGTATAAAAATCTGTTACATAAAGTAATACTACTAATATTACCGTCTATCCGAGTGTTATGTGTTAAACTATAGTAAGCTGTAATACAAGAAAACGAGATGCTTTTCTAGCAATATGCAAGAACTGTGACGAGAAAGAAGACTTGCTAGTGGCAAAGACAAGCATCAGCATATAAGGAACACAGTGGCGAACAATTTTATGAACCCTGCCATCTATTCTAGAATGGGAACTTTTTTCTTTCCTTTCGTGTGAATTGTAGAGAAAGTGAAATACAGAAATAAATGGTGGATATAGGGCTTTGATGGAAGGCCTATATAAACAATTAATGAAAGAATATTTCCTGTGAATTGAAGAAATTAAAGAATATTTCTTCAAGTTGATTTACTTTGGAATAATGTAAGAAAATTGAAACGGCAAAGATCATATATATCTGTCATGATGAGCTAGCTATGACTACTCAACGTACCCACTATCCTTTGTTTTTTCTTAGACAATGTCCTTTTCTTTTTTAAATGATTCTAAAGCGTATAGAGCTCTCTTCATTTCTTTTATAATGGTAATTTTATGTGGATCTACCTTGAAATATATATTATCATTTATTATTATTATTATGTAAAAGTATTGGGGCAAATGCACGCGCAAGTATATGCGGTCGACAAGAAATAAAGTGATGAATAAAGTATCTTTCCCACGAGGACTTATAATCAACTATCAACTAAATTAATCTAAGTACAAATTATTCATTCAAGTGATTTTCCGAGAGATGATAGTGATCTTAATTAATTAAAACTACTACGAGAATTGTCAAGCAAGCAAGGAGATAAGAATACAAACAGAGCACACAAACAACTTAGGACGAAGATCAATGAGAGGAAAATATTCTAGGGTTTTGGAATTAATGTCATTCATGTTGAGCTTTTTCAATTGATTCAACAACTAGATCTATCTGATTTGTTGATTAACAAAGTTTATATTGCTCACGAGGTTCTTTAATGCATTGCTCGCCTATTCAAGCCAACCTAATACTATACGTTAATAGAATCAAAATAAACTAACATGCATGTGTAATTCCTGCAATAATATTCAAGTAAGGCAATTAACATATGTCTATCAACCGCGAATCTATTTTTCAATCCCCGAATTAAAGAACTTACTTTATTCAATCCTATATGCAATCTATAGTTCCCACCTTCGAGTTCAACTGTAGATTTGTAAATAGCTTTCTATTGTTTGCTACGCAATAAAATAATTAACATTTGTATTAAATAAACATATCAATATATGATATAATCAAGTGATCAAAATAATCGTATAACATCAACAATCAATAACTATCTATAACTCCAGAACAAGGAGGGGTTTAGCCACTCATAGTCATATGAACAATCACAGTAGAGAAAGGGTGAAGGATGAGATAATTCCATGCTCCTAAACGTGTTCCGTAGCCTTAGTTCCCTCCAAAATATGTCCAACCCCGCCAGAAATGAGTTTAGAGGATATTTATGGGATAGAGCAAAGTTTAGGCCGAAATAACTGAGTCCAAAATCAACAAGGAGACAACTTTTCTCGGACAGGAGGGCCCTTGCACGGGACGCCACTTTTTCAGCGCCTAGTGCCATGTATGGCATCACCACTGGCGTGCTGGAGGCTGCCTTGCGGTACTCCTTGCTCTGAGTTGAGGTGGCCTCGCGCCCAAGTGCTCCTTCACACTCCGTTTGCTTCATTTTTGTGCTAATTTGCGCAACTTTCTTTCTTTTCCAAACATTCCTAAAACATAAAAACGACATAGCCCAAATATTGCACAACTTATTATTATTCCATCAAAATTCAAGGTAAATAATATCATACAATATAGATTTATCGCTGAACATCACCACTTTACACTTAACACTGACCTCCTTCAAGTCAACCTACTAATTACTTTCTTTTCAAGCACCTCACGACTTAGCACATTTAAAGCACAGTGCACCTATATATGATCATGAATGATAGCAACGATTAAGCTCTAGCATATGCATTCAAATACACTTCCCATAACTTATTCCAAACTTCAAAATATTCATAACATTTGAACACATAGAAAACATGCTCATAATAATTCTATCCTCGAAAACTAACTCAATGTCACAATGCACTCAAGGCTTGAACAATCACCCTAACAAAGATGTCTAATAATGTTACCTATTCGTCGTGAAACCATGTGCCCTCATAATAAAATGAAAGAGAGTGAAAATCCACACATTCAAGTCAAACCCTCAATATAACAATACAAAAAAAAAAACTATTAGCTACCAACGTCGTCGCTAATCTGTCGCTAAATTGTACGTAGCTAGCAGGATTCTTGATAATCTGTTGCTAATCCGTCGCTAAATGAGATTAGCAACGGATTTTCTATTTAGCTAAAGAATTTGTCCGTCGCTAAAACCAGCTTTTTTAGTAGTGTAATTTAAGGCTTCATACATAAATGAAAGAACTTACTGACTCTAAAAAAGAAGTCACATGCACACAGAAGGTACCATAGACTTGTCCTTTACGTAAATCTTTACTAATGTAAGCTCGCTCGATTTAAAATTAATTAAGACTTTATCAAAGTTGTAATATGGGCTAAGGGACGGGTAAGATATATTTAAGAATAATGACTAACCATTCTAAGTACTTTAACACATCACATAGTCAACTTTAAGCTTAGCTTTCTTCAACCCTATTTCAAACATCACAAACAAGATCACCCTTAAAAAATGTTCCCTCTTTCTTTAAGCACTACTTTAACTCACACTTACTAGCAAGGACAAGATGTACTTATTTATTTTGATATAATTATTTTTTCCTTTCTTTCTTTTCTTGCAAATTTTTTTTACTTTTTTTTATTTCTTTCTAATATTTCTTCTCTTGTACTTTGCACACCTCGTTAGTGGTGTTTTCCTTAAGATACAAGTGCATATTTCTTTATTTCATTAGCCCCACTCAATCATTACCCAAGTTTCCTCCTTAATTCTTTCTAATACTCATTGTTATAATTCAAGTGCTTAAAAGGTAAAAAGATCAAAATAATTCAATTAAGAACAAAAGAGTATAGGCTTGTAATGCGGGTGCCAAAGAAAAGTTTTACAGGCTCAAAAGGGCTAACTAGAGATGAAGCAACAAAGCATAAAAAGATCAAACATGGCCTAAAATCACTTTTCAAACCAAAAAACACCTAAGATTCCTCTTCAACTCACATACAAGACAAGTTCTATGCTCAAACGCAAAAAAAAATGAACTATACAAAAACCTCACCACACATGGCACATGACTCATTAAGGACAGTTTCATTACGACTCTCAAATGAAAGCAAGTATTCATAGAGCCAAGAGATATTAAGCACAAAGCACAAAGCATAAATGAACATAAGTCAAGAAAATGAGCCATAGGCATCACAAATGTTACACGGAGCCTTCCTGAGATTCTTTGGAAGGGCAACGTAAGGCTAAGTAATCGATATCAGTACGATTGCTGTCCGCCAACTGAGGTTCCCTCCGTACGATAGACTAGATTGTCAGTGCCATACGGGAAAACCAAAGTCGTGAACAACTAAGAACAAAAAAGAGAATTGAGAATGAGAGAAAGCTTGATTGCATAAATAAAAGCTATTATAGAAAAGCTACGCGGTGTCAAGGGAGAGAGACACTAGTATAGAGAATTGTTTGCTTGCTAGAAAGTGTTGATTGCTTGATCCCCCCTAATAATGCAAAAAAAAAAATAAACCAAAGTTACATGACTTGACCTAAATAAGTTGTAGGAGAACACTAAAAGAAAATGAAGTAAACCTACTCTATATTTACAATGAAAAGGACTTAGTCTTCTACAAGGTAGAAACAAGTCCGTTTGCAGCAACTTTGTCTTTGGCATCAGGGTCTGCGCGCGTGACGCTGTTGGCATCTGCCTGTGGCTACGCGTTGGCGCTAATTTTCAGTGGGGGCCACAGAGCGCCTGTGCACTTGTCACTTGGAGTTGCCGAGACCACGGGGCCGACCGTGGCGCTGGGTATTGGGAGGCTTGGCAGGACGCCACAGGGCGCGTCCAAGGGGTCATGGGGCATGGCTGGAAAGCCGCCCATGAAATTCTCCCTCACGTGAGTTGGCGACGTCCTCGACGCCTTACTTGCAAGGTAGTCATCAATTAGGCTCTTGTAGGCTTTGAGGTTTGTTCCCCTCTCCCAAGTATTTTCTTCTGCATCATATCCCTGCCATTTTACCAAGAACTCTTAATGATCTTTCCTTGAGGCATGAATCACAATATCATCAAGAATAGCTTCAGCACGCCTTTTTCCGGTTGAATTAGGACCTCGAATACTAGGTATTGTGAGTTGGCTCCCTGAAGGATCCTCCATATCTTCCCGAAAAGGTTTCAGGAGACTGACATGGAAGACGAGATGGATTTTCCACCAAGCTGGGGTATCCACCCGGTATGAAACTTTCCCAATGCGCCTTTCAATGGACAAGGATCCAATATATTTTTACAATAAGCGAGGGTCATGGACCCCTGCAAACAAGTACCGCTTTGGAATTTTGACCATCACTTTGTCTCCTTCTTGATACTCGACAAAGCGACGATTTTGATCAGTATGCCTCTTCATCCGCTTTTGGGGTTTGATAAGATAGCTCCGCACTGTCTCCAAATTTCTCTTCCATTCTCTGGAGAAGCTAGCATCTTGAGGATATTTTGACATGTTTGGTACATTCACAGTGTGTGGGAGTAGCGGTTGCTGTCCGGTATTTCAAAAGCGCTCTTGTTGGTACTAGAGCTCTTTTGTGAATTGAAACACAGTTGAGCAGCATCCAAAAGCTTCACCCAGTTCTTCTGCGATACAGTTACAAAGTGGCGAAGATATTCCTCCAGCATGCCATTGAACCGCTCCGTCTGGCCATCAGATTGCGGATGAAAACTTGAACTGTGGCTCAATTTTGACCCGAGGCAGTTAAAGAGTTGAGTCCAAAAGTTGCTAGTGAAGCGTGAGTCGCGATCACTAATGATGTCTTTGGGCAGGACCCAATACTTGAGGACATGAGAGAAGAAAAGTCGAGCTGTATCTTCTGCTGATATATATGTGGGGCTACTATAAAGGTAGTATACTTGTAAAATCGATCCACCACAACCAAGATAGTTGTGAGATCCCTGACCTTGGGCAATCCGGTGATGAAATCCAGGGAAACGCTTTCCCAAGGTCTCTTTGGGGCAGCTAATGGTTCCAAGAGTCCCGCTTGTGTCAAGCGGTACTTGTCCTTCTAGAATACTAGACAAGTCTTCACATACTGAGCGACGTCATCGGCCATTTGAGGCTAATATTATGCACGGAGAAGTAACGCCATGGTGCGTTAGTCACCAGGATGACTGACCCACAAAGTGTCGTGGCATTCCTCTAGAAGGGTCCTTCGCAGATCTCCTCCTTTGGGAACATAAAGTGGGCTTCCTTTCACTTTCAGGAAACCATGTTCTGTGTAGAACTGGCGAGTCTTTCCGTGTCCTACCAAATTAACCAAATACTATGTAGCAGGGTCCTTGATGAGTAGACCCTGTATCTGGTCATTTATGGTGGTGGATACTTCGCTCCCCCTTAGGGTGGAGAGTATGCACACTGATGCTAGATCCGTTCTCCGACTGAGTGCATCGGAAATATGATTAGTCTTCCCACTTCGATACTCCACGTTGAAGAGAAATTCCACTAGGAGTTCCTGCCACCTGGCCTGTCGACCATTCAGCTTTGGCTGGGTCATGAAATGGCTAACAACTGTGTTGTCTGTCTTGACCACGAATAGGGTTCCCAGCAGATAGTGCCTCCAAAGGCGTAAGCAATGGACGACAGCCAGTAATTCCTTCTCGTGGGCGGCATACCGCCGCTCTGCATCCTTCAGCTTCCGGCTCTCGTACGCAACATGATGCCCTTCTTGTAGCAAGACTCCACCAATGGCATAGTCAGAGGCATCCGTTTGTACCTCGAATGGCTTGGCCAAATCAGGGAGGGCCAAGACGGGGCTACTAGACATAGTCGCTATCAATGCGTTGAAGGCCTCCGCTCGCCTGGGTCCCAATCCCAAGGCGTGACCTTCTTGAGAAGTTTTGTAAGTGGTATTGCGATGAGGGAGTAATTTTTCACAAAACGTCGATAGAAGTTGCATAGGCCAAGGAACACCCTCAGGGCGTGGATATCCTTAGGCGGCGACCAATCTGTGATAGTCTGAATCTTCTGTTGGTCCATCTTGATTCGCCCTTCCTCAATGACATGCCCAAGGAAGTCGATTTTTTTTTGAGAAAAGGAGTATTTGGATAGCTTTGCATATAATTTGTGCTCCCACAATCGTACTAGGACCTTCCGCAAGTGTTCCATGTGTTCCTCCAGTGTCTAGCTATATACTACAATGTCATCGTCAATGTATTCTCGGAAGACTTGGTTCATCAGGGTGCAAAATGTGGCTGGTGCATTCGTCAAGTCAAATGGCATAACCAGGAAGTCGTATGACCCATATCTTATTACGCAAGTCGCCTTGCGTTCATCACCCTCTGCAATCCGAACTTGCCAATAACTTGTCTTCAGTTCTATTTTGATGAACACCATTGCACTACCCAGTCTATCGAACAAGTCTTCCATTTGCGGAATATTATACTTGTTCTTCACAGTGATTTTTTTAGAGCCCGATAATCCATACATAGTCGTAAGCTTCCATCCTGTTTCTTTTGGAATAGCACAGGAGACCCGTATGGGGACTTAGAGGGCACGCTGATACCTGTGTCTAGAATTTCCGTCAACTATCTCCGAAGCTTGGTGGGTTCGGGTTGTGACATTCTGTACGGCGCCCGGGCAGGTAGCTTCGCACTCGGCACCAACTCAATCTCATGGTCCACAGTGCGCCTAGGCGGGAGTCGCTTCGGTATGTCTTGTGGCATGACATCTTCAAATTTCAGTAGCAGGTCCTTCACGGGTGCAGGAAGAGGACTCCGAGGAGCGTTCTATATCTTCAATGCAGAGGGTAGCCAAGAACGCAGGTTTATGTCTTTTGACTCCCTCCTTCAACTGCAAGGTCTAGATGTTTTCAGCAACCATCTTCATGGGCATGGACGGGATGATGCAGGGCTTGGCCCCATTTGTTCCCATCATCAGTAGCATGTCTGCATATGGTACGGGCATGGTGTTGGTTCGCCTCAGGAATTCCAACCCTTCTATCAGCTCAAAGTCGTCTATGACCACCACCCGCAGGTTGAATTTTCCTTCATAAGGGCCAAGCCTCATTGGGACTTCTCTAGCTATTCCACCTACTGGCTGAGGAGGTGAGTTGATAGCCTTGACACGACCTCCGCCCTTTCCTACGACTAGGCCATGGAGCTCCACCTGAGTCGAGGCTAAATAGTTGTGGGTAGCACCCGTGTCTATCATCGGCTGAATGGGTTTGCCATTTACCTTCATCTCAACGAACATTAATGTCCTCTCTTGTTTAAGAGGAGTTCTCTCATCCGCTTTCTTTTTCCCTCTCTTGTTGATTAGGCAGGGTCCTTCTTCTTGCGGATACCAGCACTAGTTCCCGCTAAGTCCTTAGAAATAGATCCAACAATTGCATTGAAGGAACCTACTGGTTCAGTCTGGTCCGCATCATCGGATTCATCATTTGTCCCATCATCAATAGCTTGATGGGCATTCAGCTGTGCATGTGAAAATTTATTATTCCAATGTGGTCCGCCGCAATGACGGCATCCTGAAGGGGGTTTTCTCCCTCGATCATTGTTGTTAGATGCAGTGCTAGTACTGCCTGAGGAGGGAGCCTTAGATTTGGTTGCACTTCGATCTCCTCCACTTCTGCTAGGGCCACCAGCACTCGGCTGGCCCCCTTTGTACCCTCCTTTGACAGGCTATTGAGGCCTATCCTTCCGAGCTTCCACTTGATAATCCCTAAGGCACTCTGCTGCTTAGATCGCCTTGGTAACGTGTCTACTCTTTGTCTTTGGAGCTCCATACGGGCATAGGGTTTCAACCCTTCCAGGAAAGTGAAGAGTTTGTCCTTGTCCCCCATGTCACGTATGCTCAGCATGAGTGCAGAGAATTCTCGCACGTAGTCCCGCACTGATTTGGTCTGGCGGAGGTCTCGTAGCTTTCTCCTTGCATTGTACTCAACATTTTCGGGGAAGAACTGCAGGTGTATGGCTGCCTGCCTTCAGTTCCGCGCATGTGTTGAGAGTATCTTCACCGGCCTTGAAGGCTCCATACTTCACCCGCCACCAGAGTTTAGCATCACCCTGAAGATACATGGCAGCAATTACCAGCTTCTTAGCTTCTTCTAGGCCTCCCACAGCATCGAAGTATTGTTCGATGTCGAAGATGAAATTTTCCACTTCTTTGGCATTCTGAGTTCCACTGTATATCTTTGGCTAGGGAAATTTTAGTTTCTGTGTCGCGGGGGCGAAGTTCACTACACCCCCGGTTTGGTTTCGGCCTCCTCGAAGCAGGCCTTGTTAAGCAGCATTGACAACGTTGAGCTGGCCTGTCAAGTTGTCTATAGTTTGTTGCATGGCAGTCACCCCGTCTGCCTCTTGTGCCCTGTTAGCTAAATCTTCGGCACGCTCCTACTAGAGGCCCTCAAATTTCCCAAAAATTTCGGCTGCCTCTGTGGCTGCCGTTTGCCGGTGTCCTTCAGAGTCGCGGCTGATGTTTTCTATGTCAACTTCGGCCTGGTGCATCCTGCGATCCAGGTCGTCCAACCTTTGCGCTAGGCTGGTCTTTAGATCAGGCACTGTTTTCGCGATGGGCCATAATTCGTTATCCGTCTCCTTAAGGGTCGTGATGCGATCCCCATGATTTACCATGGTGAGAAATAGTGGTAATTGCAATGTTATCCCTCGTCTGATGTTGAGTCTAGGCTCTGATACCAACTGTTACATGGCGCCTTCCTGAGATTCTTTGGAAGCGCAACATAAGCCTAAGCAATCGATGTCAGTACGATGCCAACTGAGATCCCCTTCGTACGCTAAACTAGATTGTCAGTGTCGTACGAAAAAATCAATGTCGTGAGAAAATGAGAATAGAAAAGAGAATTGAGAATGAGAGAAAGCTTGATTGCATAAATGAAAGCTATTACAGAAAAGCTACGCGGTGTCGAGGGGTAGAGACACCAGTACAGAGAATTGTTTGCTTGCTAGAAAGTTTTGATTGCTTGATCCCCCCTAATAATGCTTAAAATAAATAAACCAAAGTTACATGACTTGACCTAAATAAGTTGTAGGAGCACACTAAAAGAAAATAAAGTAAACCTACTCTATATTTACAATGAAAAGGACTTAGTCTTCTACAAGGTAGAAACAAGTCCGTTTGCAGCAACTTTGTCTTTGGCATCAGGGTCTGTGCGTGGCATTGTCTACGTGCTCGACGCTGTTGGCATCTGCCTGTGGCTGCGCGCTGGTGCTGGTTTTTAGTGGGGTGACGGAGGTACCTGCGCGCTTATCACTTGGAGCTGTCAAGACCATGGGGCCGACCATGGAGCTGGGCGTTGGGAGGCTTGCCAAGACGCCGCGGGGTGCGTCCAAGGGGTCATGGGGCATGACTGAAATGTCGCCCATGACAAAAGATATGCCATCCCATTCATCAAGGCATCATCAAAAATTTCAAAAATTGGGAAGGTATACATGTCAAGGCCTAAATGTGCTAGTATCAAACAAGTCATTAGGCATTGGATAATCATTTTTCATTCTTTATTTCCTCAATCCTAATCTACTCTACAAATTTAAAAAAATTCACATGATTCAAGTTACATTCCATGAAAAGAAATCAAGGTACAAAGAAAAATCACAGGGGATTATTACTATTTAACAAAATAAAAAGACTTACTTTTGTGTTTTTCAAATTTTTAACTTTTTTTGTATTTTTATTTAGACTTTAATCCCTCAAGAAAACTATTTAGAAAATTCATCGTCAGAAAAAGTATAATTTCTTCTATTAAGCTACTAAACTATTATTAAAATACTACTAACTATAAGAGCAAACTAGAATCAAGAAGCTAGCTAAAAATTGAAAATGAGAAGTTAACATTACTACTAATAATCATAAGAGAGTAACACCACCCCAAACTTAAAATGTGCAGTGTCCCCCAATGCACAAATAAAGCAAAAATAGTAAGGATGGATAAGAAACTCCCTGGTGAATCATCAATATCATCTACTTCATCGTAGAAGGCTCTATCAACCTCCTTCTAGTCATCAGCCTGATCTCTGAGGTCATCTTGAGTGACATCATCATCATCGGCAGCATTCTCCTCCTCTTCGTGTACATAATGCTCAGGAGTGTTGATGTCCTCATTAGAAGGTATACCCTGGCCAACACCTATCCATACAAGATGTTGTGCGTGTGTGTTGAACGGAAATTGATCATTTAACTGAGCCCCGTCCTCTTAGGTTGCCAACTTACCCCCAATCCACAATGATAGATCTAGTATCCCATAAATGTGAGTCATGATGCTATTGTCATGAGCCTAATGCTTAGCAGTGGTCAATGTAGTACCATCATCCTCATCTGAATCACAAATGCTAGTGATGTCTGTGGCACGTGGTGAGGCGGAAATAACCATGTCAAACTCGTGTTCCTCATCTACCTTTTCCTCTGGCAAATACCAAGTCAGCACAATATCCAAAGAATAACTGATTATGCTTGACCCTTCTAGCTTGAGGCATATGATGCGCATGAACTGTCCCATATTTGTCGGCTGCCTCGTAATTAAGAAATATACAAGGTATATTTTGTCCCGCACAATGTTCGTGTCATGTTCACACGGTATTAGCCTTGCATTCACCAACTTCGACCAAACCTTTGCAGCCTCAGTGAACTTCTCCCTTGGTAAGGTAATATGACTACTAGTTCTTTTTCCTAAGTCCACACTGTATTTGAATAGACATCACACAAAGTGTGTCTAATTTCCCTGTAAGATGGACGAGCAATGAACTCACTCAAATTTCAGGTGCCGTCAAATATCTACACAAAACACTAGCATAAATATCTATCAACCTCCCACGAATTGGCAATAGTTGTTCTTCCTGTTGAAGAGTCCACCCACCATAGAACTCTCGAACTAGACTAAAATTGGCATCTCCCGGGTTCTTAAACAAAAACTCAACCCCAGATCATTCATAACTTTCCATATTTGAGGATATTCAATTACAACTAGTTCTCCTCAACTGCTAAATCAGGGTGATAGTTCTTTGGGCGGCATTTCTTGTACGAATTCTTGGTAGATGAGGGTACACTCTTAATCTCATGCTTTTGTTGTCCCCTTTTTGTGTTGGTGATGCAGCAACAGTGGAAATATCTTGCTTTTCCTTCCTTTGGCTACTAAACATGGCCTCAATCCTATTCCGTTTCTTAGGCGGTGGTGCGGAAGTGGACGTCTTAGCCTTTGGTGGAGCTTTAGCTTTAGCTGGAGCCTTAGCACTAGGAATTGGACGGACCATAATTCAACTACCTGTCAACAACCCAATAGTCTATTCGACAAACCAAAAGATATATAAAAAAAAAATAGGTCGGAACGACCCCAACACTAGCACTTATGCACATTAACATTCAAATTTCGAGCACTACACCACACTAGAAAGCCCGAATTTTTAAGCAAAGTGCCTCAAATTATCTCGGCTTCATTGAGCTACCCCACACTTCTCATGTTATTCAAGCTCATAATTACCAATCACATAAATCACGTAGCCTCGAACTCCAATGGGGACTAAACGCCTTTGAGATAATTTATCGAACACCTAGCATGCACAAATTATGTGTGAGATAATTGTAGGTGAGGGATTGTCTCACCCTCCTAAATCGGCTTGTGAATCATGTGTGAAATACTCTTTCAAAAAAAACAATAATTCCTATAGGGTTTAACAGTTTGACAAAAAATTCACCATAGTTCACCATTGTTCGGTCTTTCAAAGTTTACTAGCTCACAAGCTTACCACCTACACCTATGAAAGAAAAGATATAATAGAGAAGAGAGCATACCTTTGCGTGAATGAGAGGAAGACGAGCGAAGGGGAATGGGAGATTGTTAGTGCACATATGTGTAACGACGCGGCCGGTTATTGTAAGTATTTTAGCCCCATTCCATCATTTTTGCTTATCATATGCTCATATGTTGTTATATGACTGGCCTAGGGTGTTTCCGAATGAATTGGGACACTTATTCTCAAGATAAGAAGCCTAATTAAAAGAGTTGACCGATGTTGACTTATATGTAAATGGCTCCGGAATAGAGTTTTGATAGTTCAATAGCTCCGTAGGGTGATTTTGGACTTAGGAGTATGTCCGGATTTTGATTTGGAGGTCTGTAGGTGATTTTGGCTTGAATTGGCGAAAGTTAGAAAAATAGAAGTTTGGAGAGTTGAGAAGTTTGACTAAGAGTTGACTTTGTGGTTACCGAGCTCAGATTTTGATTCTGGAAGTTGAAATAGGTCCATTATGTCATTTATGACTTTTGTGTAAAATTTGGGGCCAATCAGAGTTAGTTTGATAGGTTTCGGCATCGATTGTAGGAGTTGGAAATCCATTAGTTTCATTAGGCTTGAATTGTGTACGATTCATATTTTTAACATCTTTTTTATGTGATTTGAGGTCTCGACTAAGTTCCTATCGTATTTTAGGAATTGTTGTTATGTTTGGTTGAGGTCTCGGGGGCCTCGGATTGATTTCAGATGGTCAACGGATAAAAAATAGAACTTGAAGCATTGCTGCAGTTGGGGACCTTCTGGTGTGATCGCACCTGCGAGGGGATTGGTCGCAAGTGTGACGCTGCATGTCGGCTGGAGTGGCGCAGAAGCGAGGTTGGTTTGGCTAAGGGTGTATCGCAGGCGCGGAGGGAGGAGCGCATATGTGAGTCCGCAGAAGCGGAAAGTTGGTCACATGTGCGGAGATTTGAAATTAGCTTTGGGCGCACAGATGCGAACGTGAGGCCGCAGGTGCAAGCCTTTGGCCGCAGAAGCGGCAGGTCAGGGTTTAGTGTATTTCTACAAGTGCGAATTTTTAGCCGCAGAAGCGGAACCATTGTCAGTGACTTAAATTCGAAGGATTTTGAGATTTCTTAATTTTTGGACTTTGCAAGCTCGGTTAGAGGCGCGTTTTGAGAGGGGTTTTGCGAGATTTCAAGAGGTAAGCCAATTTTGGTCTTGCGAGATTTCAATAGCTTTCATTGATAGTATTACGTTATTTTTGGCTAGGTTCGAGCCATTCAAAGGCTGATACACGTGGGAAGGGCTTGCTAGCGGAGTGATTTGATTTTCTTGAAGTAAGTATCTTATTTAAACTCGGTTGAGGCACTAGTTTCCTGAACTGTTGCGATAGCTACGTGCTATTAGGTGCGCACATGCGTGGGGGTGAACTCATGTGCAGGAACGAGGATTATTTCTTCATGTTTGGGTTGTATTCAGGCTCTTATATGTCACAACCCAGTATCTTATAGGTCGTGATGGCGCCCGACGTTGCCGCCAGGCAAGCCAACGGTAGACTAGCTATGTAAATCTTCTTTTAACATTTTTGAAATAGTTGATTTTTAATCATTAGTTAAGTCATAGATGAGAAAAATTAATAAAATAAAGTGTAACCAATTATAAGATCAGGTGTGGTGAAATCAATGCTCAAAATTATCAAGTGTCACTAGCAAAATTTCAAGACCTGGTGTCATAAGTGTATCAGCTACTAGTAGAATATACAAAACACTAAGCTACTATCTGAAATAAGGTATACAGAAAGTAAATACAAAAGAAAGACTTCGGGTGCTGCAGAACGGGCTAGGGAAGCAGCTCACCGCTAAGTCATGGAGTATCAGGAGTGCATGCCAAGATAACCACCAGATGTACCTGCCTCAGAACCTGCACGGTTAGTGCAGAAGTGTAGCATGAATATAAACAACATGTACCCAGTAAGTATCTAGTCTAACCTCAAAGAAGCAGTGACAAGGGGTCGACATCGACACTTACTATGGGCTAAAAATGATTGCAGAAATTATAAATAAGCATGGATCATGTAAATAATTAATACAACTCAGTAACAAGCAGTGAATAATAATCCATTCACTAATAATAAATTTCAAGTCAATTCCTGTCATTTTAATAATTATAACCGCTCAAGCCATAAATTAATGTCAAGTATAATTCGGCTCCGAGTATTATCACGCACGATTTATGCCGAGGTCATACGATCCGATCCAGAAATATACTGTGTCCACTGCCGAGGGTCGAACGACATGAACCATAGATACATTTATTAACCTGCCGAGGCGAACGTCCTGCTCCAACGAGAGTAGAGAAAATTTACCTTGCTCGCGAAAATACTTGCAACGCGAGTGAACATGGAATTATCAGAGTTATTATAAAATCCTTCAATTCTTCCCAAACATAAGAAATCCAAACTAGAGACTTTAAATATTAAAATCCTGAATCTCAACTCTATTCAAAGTAACTCATGTGCATAATCAACATAACAGTGTAAACAAATATGATGTAAATCTAAGACTACCGGGACATCCCATGTAATATAGCTATGCACGGGCTCTCGTCACCTAGTGCGCGCATAGCTCCCCACATAAGTAATTCACAACATAATACACCTATGGGGAAGAGTTCCCTCTTACAAGGTTAGGCAAGAGACTTATCTCGTTCTCAAGCTCACTTCCGATCCTCAAATTTGTTCTAAAGCCTCAGCTCGGTGCCAAACGACTCGAAACTAGTCAAATGTTATATAATTTAGTCAATACGTGTTCAAAAGTTCAAAATTTAGCTATTAGAGTAATTACCCAACCCAAATTGAAAGATTCCTAAAATTCACCCCGGGCCCACGTGCCCGGATTGTAAAAAGTTTCGAAGATAAATGTTACCCATAACCTCACAAACTCAAATATATAAATTTCACTCAAACCCACAATCATTTTCGTGGTTAAATCCCATTTTTATCAAAAAATAGGTTTCTCATTGAAACCCATAATTTTTACAAATTTACACATTAAAATCTACCCATAATCTATGTATTTAACTCACATTGGATAGAAATTACTTACCTCCAATTTGCTAGGTGAAAACCCCTCTCAAGAAGCTCGAAAATGGCCCAAAAAGTGAGAGAAATAGGTTAGAAATGGCTTAAGTTCCGTATTAAATGAAGCCTTCTACCTCCAGGACTTCCGCTTCTGCGAACAAAGCTCGCAGATGCGGACCATGCCCAAGTTAGCCCCTTCTGCTTCTGCGTGCAGAGTCTCGCATCTGTGAGCCCGCTTCTGCGGCACGAGAACCACAATTGCACTCTTGGCCGCTTCTGCTATTTCCTCCCTGCATCGGCGCCTTCGCAGATGCGGCCAAGAACCCTGCTTCTGCGACCACTACGCAGCCTATGCTGGGCCGCTTCTGCGGCTGTTGGCTCGCTTCTGCAAGCTTGCATCTGCGGCTGGCCCTCCACAGGTGTGATTGCACCAGAAACTGGAGGCTTTAGCTGTTCACCCAATGCCAAACGGCCTCCGCGCATCGTCCGAATGGCATACGGTCCCCCCCGAGGCTCCATTCAAACATTCTCACAAGTTTGTATACATAAAACGAACTCGGTTGCACCCTCAAAACGCGGAAAACAACATTAAAACTAAGAATCGCAACCCAAAACCAATAGAATCAACTTATGAACTTCAAATTCTTCCGACTTACTCCGAACGCACCGATTTCATACTTAAACTACTCGAAATGACACCAAATTTTGCGTGCAAGTCTTAAATCGCCATACGAAACT
Source organism: Nicotiana obtusifolia (assembly GCA_002018475.1). Taxonomy (NCBI): domain Eukaryota; kingdom Viridiplantae; phylum Streptophyta; class Magnoliopsida; order Solanales; family Solanaceae; genus Nicotiana; species Nicotiana obtusifolia. The sequence goes on from MCJB01050015.1 coordinate 24,398, forward strand.
ATTCCTAGGCTCGGAATCACAAACAGACCTAAAAAACACTAAAACCTACTCCAAACCAAATTTAAAGAACTTTTAAACCTTCAATAAGCCAACTTTCAACATTAAGCGCTGAAACGCTCCCGGGTCATCCAAAACCCGATCCGAACATATGCCCAAGTCCAAAATCTTCATGCAAACCTATTGGAATAGTCAAATCCCGGTTCCGAGGTCGTTTACTCAAAATGTTGAGCAAAGTCAAACTTAGCCTTTTAAAGCCAAACCAAGGAACCAAGTGTTCCGATTTTAACCCGAACCCTTCCAAATCCCTAATTAACCATCCCCCCAGGTCATAAAATAGTAAAAGCACATATAGAGAGTATTATTTAGGGGGACAGGAATATAGAAAGCAAAACGATCAATTGGGTCGTTACATTCTCCACCTCTTAAACAAACGTTTGTCCTCGAACGGGTCTAAAATCATACCTAGAGTGCTGAATAGGTGTGAATATCTGCTCCGCATGTCCTCCTCGGCCTCCCAAGTTTCTTCCTCCACTGGTTGGCCCCTCTACTGATTTTTTACCGCCGAAATCTTCTTGGACCTCAGCTGGCGAACCTGTTTGTCAACAATTCCAACTGGCTCCTCCTCATAACACAGGCTCTCATCTAACTGAACCGTGCTGAAGTCTAACACATGCGACCTATCGGCATGATACCTCCGGAGCATAGGCACGAGGAAAACCATATGAACTCTTGATAGACTGGGAGGCAAAGCAAGCTCATAAGCAACGTCTCCAACTCATCTCAACACCTCAAATGGACCTATAAACCTTGGGCTCAACTTGCCCTTCTTCCCAAACCTTATGATTCCCTTCATTGACGAGACTTTCAGATTGGTTTTGTGTGCGTTAGCGATCATCAAACCTGTGACATAGATAAGATTTACGTTCATGCAGTTGGAATGCTTGAGACCAGAACCTTCTCGTCGACCATAAATGATAAATCACACGCCTTCTGATCCGTGTAACTCTTCTATATGGACTGTGCTGTACGAAGCCGCTCCAGAATCAACTTTATCTTATTCAGTGGCATCCTTCACTAAATCAGTGCCGTATAAAGCCTCAAATGGAGCCATCTCGATGCTGGACTGATAACTGTTATTGTAAGCAAACTCGGCCAAAGGCAAGAATCGATCCCACTGCCCTCCGAAGTCAATCACACATGCTCTGAGCATATCGTCCAAGATCTAAACCATCTGCTCCGACTGCCCGTTAGTCTACGGATGAAAGGCTGTGCTGAGCTCTATCCGGGTCCCCAACACTCTGTACTGCCCTCCAGAACTGCAAAGTAAACTGAGGGCCTCTATCTGATATAATGGAAACAGGCACACCATGAAACCGAACAATATCCTGAATGTAAATCTGGGCCAACCTCTCTGAAGAATACGTGGTCACAACTGGAATGAAGCGTGCCGACTTGGTTAACCTATCGACAATCACTCAAACTGCATCAAACTTCCGCAAGGTCCGCGACAACCCCACTACGAAGTCCATAGTAATGAGCTTCCATTTCCACTCAGGTATAGTCATCTGCTGAAGTAGGCCACCTGGCCTCTAACGCTCATACTTAACCTGCTGGAAATTTAGGCACCTCGCTACATACCCAACTATGTCCTTCTTCATCCGCCGCCACCAATAATGCTGCCTCATATTGTGATACATCTTCGTAGAACCTGGGTGAATAGAATATCATGAACTGTGTGCCTCCTCTAGGATCTTCTCCCTCAAGCCATCAACATTAGGAACACATAGGCGACCCTAGAGTCGTAGAACACCATCCTCACCGATAGTAACCTCCTTGGAACCACCCTATAATACTGTCTATCTAAGAACTAACAAGTGCGGAACATCAAACTGGCGAGCCTTGATCTGCTTGAATAGTGAAGACTGGGCAACAACGCATGCAAGAACTTTACTGGGCTCTGAAATATCCAGCCTCACAAGTATGTTAGCCAGGGACTGAATGTCCAAAGCTAGTAGCCTCTCCTCTGCTGAAATGAATGCCAAACTACCCATACTCTCCGCCTTTGTGCTCAAGGCATCCGCAACTACATTAGCCTTGCCCGGATGATAAAGGATGGTAATATCATGATCTTTTAGTAACTTAAGCTACCTACACTGCCTCAAATTGAGATCCCTCTGCTTGAACAAATGCTGCAAGCTGCGATGATCGATAAAAACCTTACAGGACACCCCATAAAGATAATGCCTCTAGATCTTGAGAGCATGAACAATCGCGGCCAACTCCAAATCATGTATAGGGTAATTCTTCTCGTGGGGCTTCAGCTAACGTGAAGCATATGCAATAACTCGCCCCTCCTTTATCAATACACAGCCTAAACCAACGCGTGAGGCATCGCAATACACAGTATACATCCCTGAATCAGAAGGCAACACTAACATTGGTGTTGAAGTTAATGCAGTCTTGAGCTCGCCTCGCAATCATCGGACCATCAGAATGGAGCACCCTTCTGGGTCAATCTAGTCAAAGGTCCTGCAATAGATGAGAAGTCCTCCACAAACCGGCGATTATAGCCTGCTAACCTCAAGAAGCTCCTGATCTCAGTTGTTGTAGTAGGACGAGGCCAACTCTGAACTGCCTCGATCTTCTTGGGATCTACCTTAATACCCTCGCTTGATACAACATGTCCCAGGAATGCCACAGAATCTAAATGAACTAGCACTTGGAGAACTTAGCACATAACTTCTGTTCCCGCAAGGTCTGAAGCACCACTTTCAAATGCTGCTCGTGCTCCTCCATGCTACGTGAGTAGATCAACGAAGACAATGACAAACGAATCGATATATGGCCTGAACACCCAGTTCATCAAATCCATAAACATCGTCAGGCGTTGGTCAAATCGAAGGACATCACTAGAAACTCATAATGGCCATATCTAGTCCGAAAAGCCGTCTTTGGAAAATCCGAATCTCGGATCTTCAACTGATGGTACCCCGATCTCAAGTCGATCTTAGAGAACACCCTAGCACCCTGCAACTGGTTAAATAAATCATCAATACGCGGCAACGGGTACTTATTCTTAATGGTAACTTTGTTCAACTGGCGGTAACCAATGCACATCTGCAACATCCTTCTTCTTCACAAATAATACTGGTGCACCCCAAGGGGACACACTCGATCTGACAAGCCCCTTTGCTAGCAACTCCTCGAGTTGTTCCTTCAATTCTTTTAACTCTCGCGGAGCCATGCGGTATGGTGGAATAGAGATAGGTTGGGTTCCTAGAGCCAAATTAATACAGAAATCAATATCACGATCTGGTGGCATGCCCGAAAGATCAGAAAGAAACACATCGAAGAACTCCTGGACCACGGGCACTGAATAAATCATTGGAGCCTTTGTAGTAGTATCCCGAACATAATCTAGATAAGCCAAACACCCTTCTCGACCATATGTCGAGCCTTCAGAAAGGAAATAACCTGGCTAGAGGCACTGACGGACGAACCCTTCCACTCCAATCTAGGTAAATCTGGCATTGCCAAGGTAACAGTCTTGGCATGGCAATCAAGGATGGCGTGATATGGAGACAACCAATCCATGCCCAGGATGATCTCAAAGTCAGTTATATCAAGCAAAAAAAGATTCACTCTAGTCTCATAGCCACATAATGTAACAATCCAGGACCGATAGATCCAATCCACAATAATAGAATCGCCCACTGGTATGGACACATAAACAGGAATACCCAAGGACTCATGAGAAACACCTAAGAATTGAGCAAACAGATATGAAACATATGAATATGTAGACCCTGGATCAAATAGTACCGAAGCATCCCTACTGCAGACGGAAATAATACCTGTGATCACGGCATCTAAGGCCACTACATCTGGTCTAGCCGGAAAAGCGTAAAACCTAGCTGGAGCACCACCTGACTAGCCTCCACCTGGCTGACCTCCACCTCTAGGACGACCCCTACCCACCCGCCCTCCGCCTCTAGGCAGCCGGACGACTGGTGGGGCAGCTGGTGCTGTAATCATAGGCGGATGTCCCTGATGCACTGCCTTGCCCCGAAGTCTGGGACAAAACCTCTTCATGTGTCCAGGATCCCCGCACTCATAACAACCCCTCGGAATGGCGGACTGCTGACCGGAAGTCTGACCTTGATGGCCTGAATACCTACTGGAGTAACCCTGAATAGCTGGTGGCCGATAGGAACTCTTTGGCATGGCGCTGAAATAGGACCGAACTAGAGAGGAGGCAACGGTGTTGGATATGTGGTCCTGCTAGACTGACCCCTCACGAACTGACCCCTTCCCCCAATCGGGGCACCACTGAACTCTCAAAAATATCGAAACCGCTTATCCCTCGGCGCTTGCTCTCGGCTCCGCTGACGAACACCCTTGATCCTCCAAGCTATCTCCACAAATAGCTCATAAGAAGTCCCAATCTCAACCTCTCGGGCCATAGCGGCCTAGCTACCAGAGTGCAAACCTGCAACAAACCTCCGCACTCTCTCTGCATCGGTCAGAAGTATCATAAGTGTATGGTGAGACAACTCAGAGAATCTCGCCTCATAGTCGGTCACCGACATTTGGCCCTGCTGGAGGTGCTCGAACTGAATTTGCAACTTTTCTTTCTAAGAGGGTGGAATATATCTGTCCAAGAAGAGGCGTGTGAACTGATCCCAGGTCATGGGAGGAGAACCTGCTGGTCTGCTGAGAAGATAAGATTGCCACCATCTATGGGCCCTGCCCTCTAGCTGAAAGGTGGTAAAGTCTACCCCGTGGGACTCCAATATCCTCATGTTGTGCAGTCTGTCCCTTCACCGATCAATAAATACCTGGGGATCCTCATGTCGCTCACCTATTAAGACAGGAGGATGAAGCCTAGTCCATCTCTCCAATAGCTTCTGCGGGTCGTCGGCCGCAGCTGGTCTGGGCTCAGGTATAGCTGCTGCAACTGGCTGAGCTCTGCCCATGGGTAGTGCGCCCGGGGTCTGATATACGGCAGCTGCAGTCCCTGGAGCTTGAGCGGTAGGGGTCTGTGCTCTCCCTCTGGCCTGAGATAGGGCTGGGTCTGCTGGAAACAAACCAGCTTGAGTCATAGAATCCATGAACCGCATCATACGACCCATAACCCCCTGGAATCCCAGTGCGGACATGAAATCCACCGGGGCTGGCTTTGCTACAGGGATCTCACTCTGCTCCTCAATAATAGGATCATCTCCTGGATCCGCTGGTGGCATGATCGGAAAAACTCTAGGAAGCCCTTGTCCTCTACCACGAGCTGGAGCCCTCCCTCGGCCTCTGCCTCGGCCTCTAACAACAGGGGGAGCAGCTCCTCCAAGATCGAGTACATCTGCCGCGCGCGTTCTCACCATATATAAGAGAATAAGAGAAGGATACTTAGCACAACATCAATTGCACGATAGGAGATGAAGAAAAGAGTAGTTTCCTAACACCCTATAGCCTCTCGAAGATAAGGATGGACGTCTCTGCACCGATTCGCAAGACTCTATTAGGCCTACTCATAACCTGTGAGACCTACGTGAACCTAGTGCTCTGATACTATGTTGTCACGATCCAATTTCCTTATAGGCCATGATGGCGCCTGACGTCGCCGCCAGGCAAGCCAACGGTAGACTAGATATGTAATCTTCTTTTAACATTTTTGAAATAGTTGATTTTTAGTCATTAATTAAGTGATAGATGAGAAAAATTAATAAAATAAAGTGTAACCAATTATAAGATCAGGTGTGGTGAAATAAATAATCAAAATTATCAAGCGTCTACTAGCAAAATTTCAAGACCTGGTGTCATAAGTGTATGAGCTACTAGTAGAATATACAAAACACTAAGCTACTGTCTGAAATAAGGTATACAGAAAGTAAATACAAAAGAAAGACTTCGGGTGCTACAAAACAGGCTTGGGAAGCAGCTCACCGCTAAGTCTCGGAGTATCAAGAGTCCGCGCCAGGATAACCACCAAATGCACCTGCCTCAGAACCTGCACGATTAGTGCAGAACTGTAGTGAGAGCACATAAACAACATGTACCCAGTAAGTATCTAGTCTAACCTCGAAGAAGTAGTGACGAGGGGTCGACATCGACACTTACTTTGGGATAACAATAACTGCAGGAATTATAAATAAGCATGGATCATGTAAATATTTAATACAACTTAGTAACAAGCAGGTGAATAATAATGCTTTCACTAATAATAAATCCAAGTCAATTCCTGTCATTTAAATAATTATAACCGCTCAAGCCATAAATTAATGTCAAGTATAATTAGGCTTCGAGTATTATCACGCACGATTTGTGGCGAGGTCGTACGACCTGATTCAGAAATATACTGTGTGCACTGTCGAGGGTCGAAAGGCACGAACCATAGATGCATCTATTAACCTGCCGAGGTGAACGGCCAGCTCCCATGAGAGTAGAGGAAATTTAGCTCGCTCGTGGAAATACTTGCGATGCGAGTAAACATAGAATTATTAGAGTTATTATAAAATCCTTCAATTCTTCCCGAACATAAGAAATCCAAACTAGAGACTATAAATATTAAAATCATTAATCTTAGCTCTATTCATAGCAATTAATGTGCATAATCAACATAACAGTGTAAACAAAATATGATGTAAATCTAAGACTACCCGGACATCCCATGTAATATAGCTATGCACGGGCTCTCGTCACCTAGTGCGCACGTAACTCCCCACATAAGTAATTCGCAACATAATACACCTAAGGGGAAGAGTTCCCTCTTACAAGGTTAGGCAAGAGACTTACCTCGTTCTCAAGCTCACTTCCGATCCTCAAATTCGTTCAAAGCCTCAACTCGGTGCCAAACGACTCGAAACTAGTCAAATATTATATAATTTAGTCAATGCGTGTTCAAAAGTTCATAATTCAGCTATTAGAGTAATTACCCAACCTAAATTGGAAGATTCCTAAATTCATTCCCTAGCCCACATGCTCAGAAAAGTTTTGAAGATAAATATTACCCATAACCTCACGAACACAACTAAATAATTTTCACTCAAACCCACAACCATTTTCGTGGTTAAATCCCTTTTTTATCAAAACCTAGATTTTTCATCTAAACCCATAATTTTTACAAATTTACATGTTAAAATCTACCCATAATCTATGTATTTAACTCACATTGGATAGAAATTACTTACCTCCAAATTGCTAGGTAAAAACCCGTCTCAAGAAGCTCCAAAATAGCCTAAAAAGTGAGAGAAATAGGTTAGAAATGGCTTAAGTCCCATATTAAATGAAGCCTTCTGCCTCCAAGACTTCCGCTTCTACGGACAAAGCCTCGCAGATATGGACCATTCGAAAGTCAGCCCCTTCCACTTCTATGTGTGGAGTCTCGCATCTGCAAGCCCGCTTCTGCGGCACGAGGACCACACCTGCGCTCCTGGTCGCTTCTGCAATTACCTCCCCGCATCTGCGCCTTCGCAGATGCGGCCAAGAACCTCGCTTCTGCGACCACTGGGCAGCCCACGCTGTGCTGCTTCTACGGCTGTTGGCTCGCTTCTGCAAGCTCGCATCTGTGGCTGGCCATTCGCAGGTGCGATTGCACCAGAAGCTGAAGGTTTCAGCTATTCACCCAATGCCAAACGGCCTTCGCGCATCGTCCGAATGGCATCTGGGGGCACCCGAGGCCCTGTCCAAACATGCCCACAAGTTTGTATACATAAAACGGACTCACTCGCACCCTCGGAATGCGAAAAACAATATTAAAACTAAGAATCACAACCCAAAACCAATGGAATCAACTTATGAACTTCAAATTCTTCCGACTTACTCCGAACGCGCTGATTCATACTTAAACTACTCGAAATGACACCAAATTTTGTGTGCAAGTCTTAAATCACCATAAGGAACTATTGCTAAGCTCAAAATTACAAACAGACCTCGATAACACCAAAACCTACTCCAAACCAAATTTAAAGAACTTTTAAACCTTCAATAAGCCAACTTTCAACATTAAGCGTCGAAACGCTCTCGGGTCATCCAAAATCCTATCCGAACATACGCCCAAGTCCAAAATCATCATGCAAACCTATTGGAATCGTCAAATCCCGGTTCCACATCGGGCAGATTGTGTTGTTATGCATGTGACCACGCCGGACAGATTGTGTTGTTATGTCTGTGACCATACCGGGCGGATTATGTTGATATGCCTGTGACCATGCCAGGAAAATTGTACTGTTATGCATGTGACCACGTCGGGCGAGTTATGATATTGAGCTTGTGATCACGCCGAGCTGGTAGCACGTTGAATTGGCGTGGTTGCATATGGATATGGATCCATCCCCCTAGGGTCACCCTTTTATGTTTCTCTCTTGATGGTGTACACGCGGATATTGGGAATAATGATCAGTGATTTGGAACGGATATGGAAAAATGAGGGAATCTGGCCAGTGTTTTGTTGGATTTTGCATTTCATCTTTACTTGCGATTTCCTTGATCATTTATCCGATTTGACTACATATCACCTCTATATGCCAAGATATTGCCTGAGCAGAGTAATTGAGAAATGGTACACACACACACGAATGTTTACTTACTAAGCTTGACGATTTGATTTCAATATTATTATGTACTGGAATTAAAGATGAAAGAACACAGGTGATAGCTAGTATCATTAATAATTTGTACTCATTTTTCCTTGCCGTGTTTATTTATGATACTTATTTAGTACATTGGGTCGTTTTTACTCATACTACACTCTGCACTTTGTGTGCAGATCCAGGTACTTCTGGACACGGTGGCTGTTAGCTTTGGAGCTTTATCTATTCGGAGACTATTGAGGTAGCTGCCTTGGCGTCCGCAGACCTTGACTCTCCTTTTTAGTTTATTAGTACTGTTCTATTTTTGTAGATAGTGTCTTAGCAGTCAGACTATGTTGTCATTTAGATATTCATATACTTAGTGACACCCGAATTTTGGGGGATTTTGTATTGAGTTGCAGCATGTTCTTATCGGTTATTATGAGTTTTTCACTATTAAGCTTATTTCGTTATGTTTTAAATTTAAAGATGTGTGATTATTTGTGATTGTAGGATTACCTAGTATTGCGATAGGCACCATCACGACATGTGAGATTTTGGGTCGTGACAATATGAGTGGTGTGTCTTGGTGTTTTGGGTGAAGAAGGTTTGAAGTGTGTTGTGAGAGTGAGTGTTTATGTTACTTGGAGAAGGAAACAATTTTTGGACGGTGTGTATGAGGTGTTATTTTTATTTATTGGGGCACGTAGGATTGGCTCATGAGAGTTTAGGGAGAAAAACAAAAGAAAAATAGACGGGAGAACTTACCTGGCTTGGAGGTGACATGGAGTGAGCGGCGGCGAGGATATGGCGCTACGTAATATGGGGCACACCACTAATAGCGCCTTTGGCCCCGCGATGTAGGGTGGGGTGGTGGGATCTCAACAACAGGCGTTGTGTACCATGTCAAGGACTGCACGTTGGATGTAGCCCCGCATTGGTGGGGTGTTTTCCAGTCCCTTTTCAATTTTTTGCGTGTTCTTTCCCCTCATCTCGACCCCTAATCATATTGTTTCTCCGTATGACTCCATTACGTAAAACAAATCATGTGAAATTCGCACAATACTAACTCATTAGCCATCTTGAAATCAAAATTAAATGTAAAATCAAAAATTAAACTATAACTAACCTAAGAATTGGGTTGCTTCCAAACAAGCGCCTGATTTAATGTCGCTACACGACGCAAGTTACGATTCAAGGGTCCGATAGATATATTTATGTTTTGTGATGCCACCACCCCTATAGTGCTTTACTCTTTGCCCATTAATCAAGAGAGTACCATTATTTTTGGGATCAAACAATTCCACAGCTCCATGAATTGTAACACACCCGATCATCTGGACGTGAGCTTCCCAGGGAAGAGTTTCAACCTCGAATTATACAAGAGAACGACTTGACCTAGCTCAAACTCACGATGCTTAATGTAATTTTCGTTCCATATCTTTGTCTTTTCCTTGTATAACTTTGCATTTTCATACACATGTAACCTAAATTGATCAAGTTCATTGACTTGCAACATTCTTTTCTCGTCGGCTAAGTCTATATTAAAGTTGAGCCTTTTTATTGGCAAATACGCCTTGTGCTTAAGCTCAACGGCAAGTGACATGTTTTTTTATAGACTAACCTGTAAGGCGAAGTGTCAGTCAGAGTCTTGTACACAATATGACAATGCACATAAGCATTATCAAGCTTGACATCCCAATTCTTCCTACTTGCACTTACCATTTTCTCTAAAATCTGCTTCACTACTCTATTCGAGACCTCTACTTAGACACTAGTTTGCAGATGATGAGCAGTAGCGACCTTTTGTTTGACTCCATATTTAGCCAAGAGATTACCCAATAATATGTTACAAAATTGAGTACTCCCATCACTAATCAAAGCATGTCAAGTCCCGAATCACATGAGGATATTCTTTTTCACAAAGCTTATCATTACCTTAACATCATTCATAGGAAGAGCGACGAATTCTCCCCCCTTAAACACATAATCAACTATTACTAGAATATACCGGTGACCATTTGAATATATAAATGGACTCATGAAGTTTATGCTCCAAATATCAAAGATCTCAACCTCAAGTATGCCCTTCAAAGGCATTGTGCCTTCGCTAAATTGTCTCTGTCCTTTAACACCTTTCACACTTCTGCACGAAAGCGAGTGCTTCTTTTAAAAATGTAGGCCAATAGAAGCCCGACTGCAGAACCTTTATAGGTGTCTTATTACCACCATGATTCCCACCAAGATGTGTGGCAGCCAAATAAAAAGTAGCTTCTATCTCTTCGTCAGGTACATAACGTCTCACAATTAATCTACACACTACTTAAATAAAAATGGCTCATCCCACAGATATAATCTAACATAATGAATGAACCTTCTCTTACTATCAGCCACAAATGAGGCGGCTTCACCTCACTTATAATGAAATTCACATAGTACGCATACCATAGGGTTTATATGTGTTCTACAAATCAGGTCGTCTAAGGCGCCATTGTTTCAGTGCCTAGCGCCATGAATGGCGCTATGGAGGCTGCCTCGTGGTGTTCCTGGCGCTAAGTTGAGGTGGCTCATTCCCAAGTGCTTCTTCACGCTCTGTTTCCTTCATTGTTTGTGCTAATTTTCTCAACTTCCTCTCAATTCATTTTCAAGTATTCCTACGCATAAAAATAACATAACCACATTTGCTATTACTTACACAACCTCCTTTGAACTATTGGCTTTGCAACTCGCAACTCCTTGCTTATGCCACCATTAGTGGTTCCATCTCTTTATTTTTACGCATCAAACACAATCACCAAAATAATGAGTAGATCAGGGTACACCACTAGTAACGCCTTAGGCCCTACAATGTAGGGTAGGGATGGTGGGATCTCAGCACCAGGCGCTGTGTAGCATGCCAAGGGTTGTATGTTGGATGTAGCCCCTCTTGGCGGGGTGTTTTCCTATCCATTTCCCTTTTTCGTGTTCTTTCACCTCATCTCGACCCTTAATCATATTGTTTCTCCGTGTAACTCTATTACGTAAAACAAATCACGTAAAATTCGCACTATACTAACTCATTAGCCACCTTGGAATAAAAATCAAATGCAAAATCGAAAACTAAACTATAACTAATCTAAGAATTGGGTTGCCTCCTAACAAGCGTCTGATTAAATGTTGCGACACGACACAAGTTACGCTTTCAAGCGTCTGATAGATCTATCAATGTTTTGTGATGCCACCACCCTAATAGTGCTTTACTCTTTCCCCATTAACCAAGCGCATACCATTATTTTTGGGTTCATGCAATTCCATAGCTCCATGAGTTGTAACACACTCGACCATATGTACGTGAGCTTCCCAGGGAAGAGTTTCAACCTCGAGTTAAACAAGAGAACGACTTGACCTGGCTCAAACTCACGATGCATAATGTAATTGTCATGCCATATCTTTGTCTTTTCCTTGTACCACTTTGCATCTTCATACACACGCAACCTAAATTTATCAAGTTTATTGAGTTGCAACATTCTTTTCTCGTTGGCTAAGTCTATGTCAAAGTTGAGCTTTTTGGTTGGCCAATACGCCTTATGCTTAAGCTTAACGGGCAAGTGAAGTATTTTTCTATTGACTAACCTGTAAGGCGAAGTGTCAGTCGGATTCTTGTACATACTACGATAATACACATAAAGCGTCATCAAGCTTGACAACCCAATTCTTCCTACTTGCACTTATCGTTTCTCTAAAATCTGCTTCATTTCTCTATTCGAGACCTTTACTTTGATACTAGTTTGCGGATGATAAGCCGTAGCGACCTTGTGTTTGAATCCAAATTTAGCCAAGAGAATACCCATTTAATATGTTACAAAAGTGAGGACCCTCATCATTAATAAAAACATGTCGAGTCCCGAATCACATTAAGATATTCTTTTTCACAAAGTTTACCACTACCTTAGCGTCAATCGTAGGAAGAGCGAAGTATTCTACCCACTTGGACACATAAGCAACTGCTACTAGAATATACCTGTGTATGAAGTTTATGCCCCAAACATTAAAGATCTCAATCTCAAGTATGCCCTTCAAAGGCATTGTGCCTTTGCTAAATTGTCTCTATCCTTTAACATCGATCATACTTTTTCGCAAAAGCATGTGCATCTTTAAACAATGTAGGCTAATAGAAGCCCGGCTGCGACACCTTTAAAATTGTCTTATCACCACCATGATGCCCATCATATGGCGATGTCTGGCAGCCATATAAGAAATAGCTTCTATCTCTTCGTCTGATACACAACGTCTCACAATTGATCTACATTCCTATAAATAGAATCGAGACATCATGAATGAACCTTCTCTCACTGTCCGCCCACAAAATTAGGTAGCGTCACCCCACTTACAATGAAATTCATATAGTTCGCATACCATAGGGTTTATATGTGATAGACAAATCAGGTCGTTTGAGGCGCTACTTTTTTAGTGCCTAACACCACGTAGGAGCTATTGTTGGCGTGCTAGAGGCTGCCTCGTGGTGCTCCTGGCACTGAGTTGGGATGGCCTCGTTCCCAAGTGCTCCTTCACGCTTTGTTTTCTTCGTTTTTGTGCTAATTTTGTCAACTTCCTCCCAGTTCTTTTCAAGTATTCTTGCACATAAAAATAACATAAACATAGTTGTTGTTACTTACACAAACGCCTTTGAACCGTTGGCTTTGCGACTCGCAATCCCTTGCCTCTGCCACCATTAGTGGTTCCATCTCTTCATTTATACACATCAAACACAATCACCAAAATAATGAATAGATCGGAACGCTACTAGTAGCGCCTAAGGCCTTGCGATGTAGGGTGGGGGTGGTTGGATCTCAGCGCCAGGTGCTATGTAGCATGACAAGGGCTATACATTGGATGTAGCCCCGCATTTGCGGGATGTTTTCCTATCATTTTCCATTTTTGGCGTGTTCTTGCCCCTCATCTCGACCTTTAATCATATTATATCTCCTTGTAACTCCATTACGTAAAAAACAAATCATGTGTAATTCACACAATACTATCTCATTTTCCACCTTGGAATCAAAATCAAATGCAAAATCAAAAACTAAACTACAACTAATCTAAGAATTGGGTTGTCTCCCAACAAACGTATGATTTAATATCGCGACACGACGCAAGTTACGCTTTCAAGCGTCTGATAGATATATCGATGTTTTGTGATGCCACCACCCTAATAATGCTTTACTCTTTGCCCATTAACCAAAAGAGTACCATTAATTTTGGGATCATGCAATTCCACAGCTCCATGAGTTGTAAAACACTCGACCATCCGGACATGAGCTTCCCAAGGAAGAGTTTCAACATCGAATTAAATAAAAGAACGACTTCACCTGGCTCAAACTCAGGATGCATAATATAATTGTCATGCCATCTCTTTGTCTTTTCCGTGTACAACTTTGCATTTTCATACACATGCAACCTAAATTTATCAAGTTCATTGACTTGCAACATTCTTTTCTCGTCGGCTAGTCTATATCAAAGTTGAGCTTTTTTATTGGCCAATACGCCTGTGCTTAAGCTCAATGGGGAATGACATGTTTTTCTATAGACTCACCTGTAAGGCGAAGTGTGAGTCAGAGTCTTGTACACACTACGATAATTCACATAAAGCATCATCAAGCTTAACAACCTAATTCTTCCTACTTGCACTTACCATTGTCTCTAAAATCTGCTTCACTTCTCTATTTGAGACACTAGTTTGCAGATAATAAGCCGTAACGGTCTTGTAGTTGACTCCATATTTAGCAAAGAGAATGCCAAATAATATGTTACAAAAGTATCTACCCTCATCACTAATCAAATCATGCCGAGTCCTGAATCACATGAAGACTTTTTTTTTTCACAAAGTATACCACTACCTTAACGTCATTTGTAGGAAGAGAGACTGATTCTACCCACTTGAACACATAATCAACTGCTACTAAGATATACCAGTGATCATTTGAATAGAGAAACGGACCTATGAAGTTTATGCCCCAAACATCAAAGATCTCAACCTCAAGTATGCCTTTCGAAGGCATCGTGCCTTCGCTAAATTGTCTGTCCTATAACACTGATCATACTTCACAAAAGCATGTGCATCTTTAAACAATTTACGCTAATAGAAGTCCAACTGCAACACCTTTACAGCTGCCTTATCGCCACCATGATGCCCACCATATGGCAATGTGTGGCAGCCATATAAGAAATAGCTTCTATCTCTTCGTCCGGTACACAACGTCTCACAATTGATTCAATGCTTAAACAAAAATGGTTCATCCTCTAAATAGAATCGAGACATCATGAATGAACCTTCTCTTACTATCATATAGTACGCATACCATAGGGTTTATCTGTAATAGACAAATCAGGTCGTTTGTGGCGCTATTTTAGCGCCTAACGCCACGTATGGTGCCACGTTGGCGTATTGGAGGCTGCCTCGTGGTGCTTCTGGCACTTAGTTGGGGTGGCCTTGTGCCCAAGTGCTCCTTCACGCTTTGTTTTCTTCGTTTTTTGTGCTAATTTTGTCAACTTCCTCCCAATTTGTTTTCGTGTGTTCCTACATATAAAATATCATAATTAAGCTCAAATATCGCACAACTTATCCCTATTCCATCAAACTGCAAGGTAAATAATGTCATACAATATAGATTTATGGTTAAACATAAAAAAAATCTCAATGTAATACCATCAAACAAAAATCTTAAGAGATTTTCCTTGAATTTATTACATCTTAGTCCCGAGCAGCTAAATTAAATAAACTTTGCTTAAAAATTGAAAAGAAATTTTTTACAATATTAAGTAAATTTCAAGAATAGGCTTAAAGGTTCAAAGAAAAAATTAACAAAACTATTAGGTAAATCTCCCATTAAATGTTTCACCTTTAATTGTTTCCAAATGGCCATAAGCTGTGAATACGGTGAGGGAAAAAAAAGGAAAAAGAAATGCTATTAGAATTTCATGAGTGACTGTTATACAATTCAAAGATTAACCAATTTGGGAAATCACAAGTTACCAATTGTTTCTTTTTAGTGACTGTCCGTACAAACGTTTTTGTCATTTTTGAAGAAATCTGATGTCATGAAAGCCCCTTTTGGAGAAATTTATATTTTCCTTTGGAAAGAGCTGGAAAGTTTAAGGCATTAACAATCATAATTAGGGCTGGCTAAGGGTCCGGTCCGGTCACGGACCGGATTTTTTTTCCGGTCCGGTCCGGTCCGGTACCATTACTATGCCCAAAACCGGACCAAACCGGTCCCTAACGGTCCGGACTCACCGGTTAAATTTCGTTAGACCGGACCAGGACCGGTACCGGTGGCCGGTATACCGGTCCGATCCGGTCCGATCCGGTCCGGTCGCCGGTTTATTCTATTTTTTTTTTGATTTTTTTTTAATAATTAGTTACCATTGACTCATTTATTTAAGTTTATAAATAATTAAAAATTATGTTTTAAATCCGAATTTTAGAATTAAAGAAGTTACTATATAATAATATTCTTATAAGTTTTTGGAAATATAACTTATAATTAGAAATATAACTTATTCAAAGTTAGTAAAATTATAAATTTTGTAGTAGTGTAGTAGAAGGAAATTATAAGTTTTGAAAAATATAACTTATAATTAGAATTAAAGAAGTTACTATATAATATTCTTACAAAGTTTCAATTAGTTTCAAACTTTATAATATTTGATTCAAATTTCAAACCTTTAAATATATTCAAAGTTAGTAAAATTATAAATTTTGTAGTAGTGTAGTAGAAGGAAATTATAAGTTTTGAAAAATATAACTTAT
>MCJB01050016.1:2174-24940 GCA_002018475.1 Nicotiana obtusifolia
ACAGTCTTGGTATGCACTTTGTTGTAGGCATTATGGGCACGTCGGGGCCCTGTTCCGACATAGGTTGCATTATGTACGTTTTTGTAGAGGCTCATAGACAAATGTCAATTTATGCATAGACAAGTAATGGGTTGGCTTATGTATAGTTGAATTGCCTTGTCGACAAACGTATATATTTTATTTTATGGTTTTGCATTGCAGCCTTATGGGCCATATTATGTATATAAGTATGTTCGTATCATGGCATGACGTCTCGGTTCACTATAACTATTGTTCGAGATTATATGCATATGACAAGACTTATAGATAATAAGGAAAGTTAGATGAAGGGTACGCCGGTGCCCGTTGAGTAGGGTCCGGTGCCAGTCGCGGCCCTCCGGCTTGGGTCGTGACACCAGGAGGGTCCTGAAAACTAAAAATTAAATCCCATTATCCAGGAGGGTCTTGAAACTAGAAATTAAATCCCATTATCCAGGAGGGTCCTGAAACTAAAATTAAATCCCATTATCCAGGAGGGTCCTGAGAAATTAAATCTCATTATCCAGGGGGGGTCCTGAAAACTAAAAATTAAATCCCATTATCCAGGAGGGTCCTGAGAAATTAAATCCCATTATCCAGGAGGATCCTGAAACTGAAACTAAATCCCATTATCCAGGAGGGTCCTGAGAAATTTAAAATTAAATCCCATTATCCAGGAGGGTCCTGAAAACTAAAATTAAATCCCATTATCCAGGAGGGTCCTGCTACTGAAACTAAAATTAAATTCCCTCGTTATCTAGGTGGGTGCCTGCTACTGAAACTAAAAATTAAATCCCATTATCCAGTAGGGTCCTGATACTGAAACTAAATTTACCTGATCCATGCTCTCCGTTTGGGGAATTCTCGAATAGCAATTTTGCTGTCTGAACCCTGACTTTTGTGAATTGACAACTTCTATGCCTTCTGTTTCAAACAAATAAAATTTATTAGTTTAAAATATGGTGGTTAGTCTGTGGCGTCCTTGCTGGAGGTTCGCTTCTGTTAGGGAATGTATTCCAGTTTTGGCTTGGCTGGGGACTTGAGTGAGCACAGGGTTGTTTGACCTCTGATTGGGGTTGGCTTGCATTTTCTCTGAACAAACCGAATCTCTTATCCTTATTTATTGCATTACACTTCTAATCTGAATGTTGTTACAATCTTGTATTCTCCAAAACTCCCAAAACTCGCCTTATCACCTGACCTTTGGGTTATTTCCCTTGCGATATGCTCGGCCAAGTTCCGCTTTATGCAATTTTAGAAGTTGGTAGTAAGCTTGAAATCCTTTCCCGCTTACTCAATATGGCTAACTCGTAGGAAACTTACAAAGACAAACTCAATAAACAAAATGTAAGGATTTTTTGTGATCAAAAGGAAACAAAGGAAAATTGTGAACATGAACGAATATGTGGAGGAAATTTAAAAAGACTTATTTGAAAGAATTGGCCGGTTCCAGTGATCATGACATGCATTTCGGACCAATCAGCCTAATCCGTCTGACCAACCGCATCCAATTCATAGCATAGATCCAACTTCCAAGACCAATCTTTCACTGATCCCATTCTGTTTGCTGTTTATCTCTGAACTCACCATCGCCTTATGGTGCCCGTAAGGGTTTTCACCAATAAGACTCTCTGATTTTCAATTTCTCTCATCTCACCTTCGTCTTACGGTGCCCGTGAGGGTTTTCACCAATAAGACTATCTCATTTTCAATTTTCCCTCATCTCATCATTGCCTTACGGTGCCCGTGAGGGTCTCATTTTCAATTTTCTCTCATCTCACCGTTGCCTTACAGTGCCCGTGAGGGTTTTCACCAATAAGACTCTCTCATTTTCAATTTTCTCTCATCTCACCATCGCCTTACGGTGCTCGTGAGGGTTTTCACCAATAAGACTTTTTCATTTTCAATTTACGCACCTCGAACACAGTGTTGCCCCTGTTATAGACCATATCTCCATTCGATTGACCCGGCGTCCTCAAAGACTGATCAGAAGGTCTTTCTTTGGACCGTAGTGTGGCTTTTGGACAGGGTTAGAAGAAAGGGTGTCATGAAGGCTCAAAGTAATTTAAAATGAAATAGGAGTTACAATTACAACTTTTGGAATCAAATCTTTTACAAATCCGAACTTCTGCCCCTGTTCTTTCGGGTCTGGGGAAATTAAAATTTTATTTTGGTGAGACCGAGCCGTTAGGCTGCCTACGTATCCTTAGAAAGGAATCAGGTCGAACGTAGTTCAAGCCAAAAGTTGTTTGTTTTTGTTCCATTTTTCCTCTTTTTTTCTTTTTTTCATTTTTTTTCTTCTTCTCTTTTCTTTTTTTTTCTTTTCTCTTTTCATTTTCTTTTTCTCTTTTTCATTTTCTTTTCTCTTTTCTCTTTCTTTTCTTTTCTCTTTCTTTCCGTTATTGATTCCAAAAGAGGGATTTGAACGAAAAATAAGTAAAGCTCAAACGGGTAACAAGTGATAAAAGTGTTTGGATAGCTGAACAAAATGCCTTCTTCATTTCAACTTTGAACATGCCGAGTACAATTGAAGATAAGCAAGAAGTCGTATATAATATTCTTAACGGTATCAGAAGTGATAGCCATATCTACACATTTGCCTTCTATATCTGTTAGGTACAAAGCACCATTTGGCAAAACTCTGGTCACAATGAATGGTCCATACCAGTTCGGGGCAAATTTGCCTTTGGCTTCCGCCTAGTGAGGCAAGATACGTTTCAGTACCATCTGACCGACTTCGAATTTCCGAGGGCGCACCTTCTTGTTGTATGCTCTAGCCATTCTTTTCTGATACAATTGACCATGACATACGGCAGCCAATCTTTTCTCATCAATCAAGCTCAATTGCTCAAGTCGGGTCTTGACCCACTCATTATCATCAATTTTTGCTTCTGTGACAATCCGCAGAGATGGAATCTTGACTTCTGCAGGTATAACTGCCTTAGTCCCATACACCAGCAGGTAAGGAGTTGCACCCACTGAGGTGCGAACAGTAGTGCGATAACCCAGCAAAGCGAAAGGTAAAGGTAATTTTTCATGCCATTGCCGAGAACCCTGGACCATCTTACGAAGTATCTTCTTTATGTTCTTGTTAGCAGCCTCCACAGCTCCATTTGCCTTGGGGCGGTACGGAGTGGAGTTTCGATGTATAATCTTGAACTGTTGGCATACTTCTTTCATTAAGTGACTGTTGAGATTAGCAGCATTGTCTGTGATGATCACCTTGGGAATTCCGAACCGGCAAATGATATTTGAATTAACAAAATCCACCACTGCCTTCTTGGTCACAGACTTGAAAGTTACAGCTTCGACCCATTTGGTAAAGTAATCAATGGCCACTAGAATAAATCTATGCCCATTTGATGCTGCCGGTTCAATAGGCCCAATAACATCCATGCCCCAAGCAACAAAGGGCCATGGTGCAGACATTGCGTGCAATTCAGACGGAGGAGAATGAATCAGATCACCGTGTACCTGGCACTGATGACACTTGCGAACAAAACTGATACAGTCTCGTTCCATGGTGAGCCAATAATAACCTGCTCGAAGTATCTTCTTCGCCAATACATGCCCGTTCATATGTGGACCACAAACTCCAGAATGCACTTCGGCCATGATAGTTGAGGCCTCTTTGGCATCTATGCACCTCAACAATCCTAAATCCGGAGTCCTCTTGTATAAGATTCCTCCGTTCAGGAAAAATCCACCGGCCAAACGTCGAATGGTTCTCTTATGGTCGCCTGTGGCATGTGTTGGATATACTCCTGACCTGATGTATTCCTTGATATCATGGAACCAAGGTTCACCATCAATTTCT
This sequence comes from Nicotiana obtusifolia, assembly GCA_002018475.1. Taxonomy (NCBI): domain Eukaryota; kingdom Viridiplantae; phylum Streptophyta; class Magnoliopsida; order Solanales; family Solanaceae; genus Nicotiana; species Nicotiana obtusifolia. The sequence continues at coordinate 6,010 of MCJB01050016.1, forward strand.
TCCTCTATCACATTACAATAGGCGTGTTGATCATGAACTTGGATATGTATGGGATCAACATAAACCTTGTCTGGATGATGTAACATTGATGCTAGAGTGGCCAAAGCATCAGCAATCTCATTATGAATCCTGGGAATGTGCTTAAACTCAACTGACCTGAATCGCTGACAAAGGTCATGCAAGTACTGACGGTAAGGTATGAGCTTTAAATCCCGAGTCTCCCATTCTCCTTGAATCTGATGAACCAGCAAATTTGAATCTCCCAGAACTAGTATTTCTTAGACTCCCATGTCTACGGCTAACCTTAGCCCCAGAATGCATGCCTCGTACTCTGCCATGTTGTTGGTGCAGTAGAATCGAAGCTGAGCTGTTACAGGGTAATGTTGCCCTGTTTCAGAGATAAGTACAGCTCCTACTCCGACTCCTTTCATGTTAGCAGCTCCATCAAAGAAGAGTCTCCAACCGGCTTCTCATTATGGCCAACCTCATCAGTAGACATAACCTCTTCATCAGGAAAGTACGTCTTTAATGGCTCGTATTCATCATCCACCGGATTTTCGGCCAAATGATCGGCCAAAGCTTGGGCTTTCATCGCAGTCCGAGTCACATAAATGATATCAAACTCTGTGAGTAAAATCTGCCATTTTGCAAGCTTTCCTGTGGGCATAGGCTTCTGAAAAATGTATTTCAGATGATCCATGCGAGAGATGAGATAAGTGGTATGGGAAGACAAGTAATGCTTGAACTTTTGTGCCACCCAAGTCAAGGCGCAACATGTCCTCTCAAGCAGGGTATACTTAACCTCGTAAGGAGTGAACTTCTTACTAAGATAATATATCGCCTGCTCCTTCTTTCCCGTGATATCATGTTGACCCAATACGCAACCAAAAGAATTCTCCAAGACCGTCAAGTAAAGGATCAAAGGTCTTCTCGGTTCTGGCGGGACCAGCACAGGCGGATCTGACAAGTACCTTTTAATCTTATCAAATGCCTCCTGACACTTATCAGTCCACTAGACCGCGGCATTCTTCTTCAGCATTTTGAAAATGGGCTCACAAGTTGTTGTGAGCTGAGCAATGAACCTGCTGATGTAATTTAATCTTCCTAGTAGGCTCATCACCTCTGTTTTGTTCCTTGGCGGTGGTAATTCTTGGATGGCTTTGATCTTTGACAGATCCAATTCAATACCACGTCGGCTGACCACAAATCCCAACAGTTTCCCAGACGGGACACCAAATGCACATTTTGCTGGATTGAGCTTAAGGTTGTACCTGCGGAGCCTTTGGAAAAACTTTCTCAAGTCGTTAACATGATCAGATTGCTTCTTTGACTTTATGATTACATCATCTACATAGACTTCAATCTCTTTATGCATCATGTCATGAAAGATGGTGGTCATTGCTCTCATATAAGTTGCCCCAGCGTTCTTCAAACCAAAAGGCATTACTCGATAACAATACGTCCCCCATGGTGTGATGAACGCTGTCTTTTCTGCATCTTCCTCATCCATCGGAATCTGATGATATCCCGCATAGCAGTCCACAAAAGAACCGATCTCATGCTTAGCACAATTGTCAATCAGAATGTGAATGTTTGGCAATGGAAAGTCATCCCTTGGGCTTGCTTTGTTGAGATCACGGTAATCCACACAAACCCTGGTTTTACCGTCCTTCTTTGCTACTGGCATGACATTAGCTAGCCAAGTGGGATATCGGGTAACCCGAATGACCTTTGCGATAAGCTGCTTTGTGATTTCTTCTTTGATCTTTACACTCATATCTGTTTTAAACTTTCGCAACTTTTGCTTGACAGGAGGAAATGCTGGATCAGTTGGCAATTTATGGACTACTAGATCAGTGCTCAAACCCGGCATTTTATCGTACGACCATGCAAAGACATCTTTATATTCAAATAATAATTTGATTATTTCTTTCTTCAGTTGAGGTTCTAGGTGCACACTTATTTTGGTTTCCCTGACATCATCCTGGTCCCCCAGATTAATTGCTTCAGTTTTGCTCAAGTTAGGTTTCGGTTTTTCCTCAAATTATTTTAGCTCTCTACTGATTTGCCCAAATGCTGCTTCTTCATCATATTCTATTTTCTCATCATATTCTACCTCTCGGATCGTTATTTCAGAATTAGATTGGCTTTTAAGACTCGGCTGAAAATTATTCATGCATGTCATGTCACTGCAACCGGCATAAAAAGAACTGTACAAAAAGAACGAAATAAAAACATTACTAAAAATAATAGGAAAATGGGAAGTTGCATTTCATAAATAAAAATGATGGAAGGATTTGATCATTACAATAAGTAAAACTGATAAAAGAAGTTTGGATTACAACCCTGACATAAACCTAGATAGCAGGAAAGGAAATAAAGCGAACTACCAAAACTCCTTCCTGATGGGGAGAGGAGTAACTTCCCAGTTGCTGAGTCTCACGTTCGGGCCAACAAACTACACATCCGCCCTGCTGGAACCTTCACCGACCTCAACCATATTGACCTCTTCAAACAGACCTTGGAACCTTCTGATTAACTCTTCATCAACATCGACCACCGGTTTCAAGATTGAGGGGGTCGAAGATCTTTCGGCTCTGGGCTTGACAAAAGATTTGGATATGTGTGGGTTTGGGGAGAGACCATATTTTCTGCTTTGAGTTTCTGAACCTTTTCATGTCTTCATTCTTAGGTGTGAATCCCAAACCAAACGTACCAAAATTTTCTTTGGAGCATATTGGATGCACAGAGCCCTGTAGTGATGACCCAAGGCCTTCAGTAATCTTTGCAACTGGCACTGTTTCAAAAGTCTGAAATACCCATGGCCCTTTGTCATCGTCAGCTTCAATGAACGGTACAATTGTGTCATTTTCGATTGGCAGATCTTCTTCACCATACACGACTACCTCTTGTCTATCCCATTCGAATTTCACCATCTGATGCAATGAAGACGGGACTGCTTTAGCTGCGTGGATCCAAGGCCTTCCTAGCAACAAATTATAGGAAACGGCTATATAGAGCACCTGGAATTCCATGGTGAATTCAACTGGGCCTATTGATAACTCAAGCAATATATCTCTGACAGAATCCTTGCCTCCTCCGTCAAAACCCCGGACACACACGCTATTCAAACGAATCCTGTCAATACCAATTTTCAGCCTCTGCAGGGTAGACAACGGGCAAATATTTGTACTGGACCCATTGTCCACCAAAACCCTTGAAACAACCGCATCTTCACACTTTACTGTCAAATACAAAGCTCGGTTGTGCTCTATGCCTTCAAGGGGAAGTTCATCATCTGAAAAGGTGATCCTGTTTGACTCAAAAATCTTACCAGCTATTTTCTCTAGGTGATTCACTGTGATTTGATCAGGGACATGTGCTTCAATCAAAATTTTCATTAGAACCCTACGGTGCTCCTCTGAATGTATCAGCAATGATAGGAGAGAGATCTGGGCTGGTGTTTTTCTCAATTGTTCTATGATAGAGTAGTCTTGCCCCTTCATTTTCTTTAAGAACTCCTCGGCCTCCTTCTCGGTGACCGGCTTCTTTACTGGCAACTGGTTATCCTTAGATGGCTTCGTTTTCCTCAGTTCTTCTAGAGTGAAACACCTCCCGGAGCGAGTCAAACCTCCCGTCTCATTCACACCTTCATCCACTTCTTTAACCTTATAGGTCACTATCACTTTCTTATAATTCCATGGGACAGCTTTGGTATCACTCACCGGCATCTGGATTACAGGCTTAATGATAATAGGGGTAGTGGGATCCCCTTTCACGACTATGGCGGGTTCACTGGAAATCCCCTGCACTATCACTTTTGGAACCTCAGGATTTGCTTTGACATCTTTGGACACCCCTTTCACAATCAGTACTGGTGACTTCAGATTGATAGGGTTAGGCTTTTCTGTAGCTTCTTCGACTGGTATAGGTTTTTCTTTGGTAAAACTTGACTCCTTGACCAAATTGTTCTCACTAGCCCGAATCATCATAACAGATTTGTAAGATTTCTTGGGCTCTCCATCCTTGTACACCACTTCAATCATGTGCGTCTCGGCATGAGCAGGCAAAGGATTTTGGTTAATATTTGGGGTGTCTGGACTCTGGACAACAATCTGGTTGGTATCGATGAGCTCCTGGATTGCCCTTTTCAAATGCCAACATTTTTCTATGTCATGACCCGGGGTATCAGAACAATAAGCACATCTTTGGGAGTAGTCGAGGCTTTTTGGAGGAGGGTTCGGCATTTTCGACTCAATGGGTCTTAAGACGTCCAATTGTCTCAACCTTTGGTACAGGCTAGCATAAGATTCTCCAAGTGGAGTGAAAGTCTATTTCCTCTGCTGCTTTTCTTTACTGTATTCAGGTCTTGGACGGAAATGCGGACCGCTTGTGTTTTGGTAATGTGGTGGGGGTGGATAAGTATTTTGTGGAGCTTGGTAAGAATTTTGCGGGGCCGAGGCACGCCAGTGTTGGTAAGGAGGGGGTTGGGCATATGATTGTGTATGATGGACAAAGTATTGAGGTGGTTTGACTGAATCCTGGGGGTTGGGCGAGGGAAAGTAATGTTGGTGGGTATTATAGTGATCTGGAGTGTAAGTTTGGGGACGAGGGCGTGGATGGGTATATTGGTGGGGTGGACCTCTTTGACTTTGCCATGACCTAGAGACGAACATTGCTACATCTTCCTTTTTCTTCTTCCCTGGCAAACTTCCAGTACCACTTTGTATTGCCTGGGTGGTTGCTTTTATAGCTGAATAGCTCACAATCTTGCTTGACTTGAGTCCTTCTTCTACCATCTCTCCCATTTTCACAACGTCGTTAAAAGATTTAGCAATAGCTGAAATCAGATGCCCATAGTAGGTGGGCTCCAGAGCCTGAAGAAAATATTTGACCATTTCCTCTTCTTCCATTGGAGGATTGACTCGTGCAGCCTGCTCCCTCCAACGGAAACCATACTCCCTGAAACTTTCGCTTGGCTTTTTCTCCACCTTGGTCAAGGACAAGCGATCTGGAACAATAGCTATGTTATATTGAAAGTGCCGAGCAAAAGCCTGAGCCATATCATCCCAGGTATACCATTTGCTACCGTCTTGACGGGTGTACCACTCCAAGGCAGCTCCACTCAAACTCTGACTAAAGTAAGCCATTAACAGTTCATCTTTCCCACCAGCGCCTCTCATCTTACTGCAATAGCCTCTCAGGTGAGCAACAGGGTCCCCATGTCCGTCATATAAGTCGAACTTGGGCATTTTAAATCCAGCGGGCAATTGCACATCAGGAAACAGGCACAATCTTTGTAAGCCACACTTACTTGATTTCCTAATCCTTGCATGTTCCTCAAAGATTTCTCTAGACTTTGCAGCTTTCTGGACATTTCTTCCTGTTCTGCACTCTTGGGTTGCTTATCAGTTTCGACATGCTGCTCAAAGTGGGGGTTGTAAGAGTAAGGATCTGGGATCTTAAAAGTGGGCTCCGGTGTATGGTAATGAGTATCCGGGGCCGGAAACACAGGTTCACTGGAAGATCGGTGAAGTGTAGCTTGTGGAGGGGAAACAAAAATAGGAGCAGCTGGCGGGGCAGGGTATGGAGTTGTTTTAGCCGGTGGAGCATGGAAAGTTTGAGTCGACGGGCCAGGGAAATTGTGGTAAGGAGTAAAGCCCGGCGCATGCTGTGGTGAGAGATCGACGACATGGGCCATTTGTGCTTGGGAGAGTGGTGGGATGGAAGCGGGGTTTTCTGTATAGTTGGTTGGGAATGAAGGTGGTGGGTGCCCTTTAATCCAGGCTTGGTACATCTCTGCCATTTGGTGTTTTAATCTCCTAACCTCCTCCTGTAGTTCCGACTTTGACTCCACAGCCCCTCTCGGTGGGTCTACCATTTCAGTCTCTATCTCCTTGTTGGCCATAGTTACTCGGCGTTTTGATCGAGTATAGTAAGGATGGCTTGCCAGGATGTCCACAAACTAACCACCTGTTCTGAAGAAACCTATACTCAAAAAGCAAACCGGTTAGATCGAACAAATAACAGATAGGTAATCGCATGTTGGGGTGTAATGCACCTAAACAGTTAAATGTGTTGCTATATGTTTCAAAACGATTGCGTGTTTCATTCCGGCTTTTACCCATTTCTTTTCTTATGCCTTTAATTTTTGCCTTTCTTTCCACTCTATTTCGCCCTCACTTTACTTATTTCTCTTTTTTTTTTTTTGATATTACACTACTCTGAATAGATACAAGGCGAAATAAATAAATAAATAAAAACAAATGCTGTAAACTTTCCATTTCATTAAGTAATGCATTTCCATTACAGACTTGACTTTTGGAAAATAAACTATAGCAGACTCAAAACAACTTCTGAAATAAGAAAGAAAAAGGAAAATACATATTGCAAAATTTTAAGAATACATCAAAGATTCATGTCCTGGGGCCCGTGGGACATCATTCGATTTTTCCACGGGCCTTTGTGCGAGATCCCCTTGGAGCTGTTCTAGGTCATTCATTATCCGGCGGACATACGTCATCACTGCGGCAAAGAATGTAGTCTGGGTCATGTCTTCGCAGTCTTGGCACTTCGCGACAACATACTCAGCGATAGCTCAGACCCTCTCTCGAATGATTCCTTTTTCTTGCAGCAAACGCCCTATTTGCTGGTCTCGGGCCTTTAATACTTGAAGGTCACGGCGGCTCTGATTCTGGACTTGTTGCAGGTCGTGCTCCATCTGGGCCATTAAATCATAGCAATGTTCCCGGTCTTCTTTGAAGTTTCGAATTTGTTTTTCCGCTTCATTTTCCAGACCAGTCACCTTTCTTTTTAGCTCAGCAATTGTCCCCTCGTACTTCTTTTTCATTTGTCGGACGAAATGTGCCCACCCTTCAACATTCTCCGCCAACCGCTTTTTGAGTCTTTTCTGCTCTGCTTCAGCCCTTTCCAGATCGTCTTGATATTCTATTATTTTCTTCCTCAGACCACTGATAAGCTTTGCATCTGCCGGACTTCTTTCTTGGTTCAAGACATCCACTTTCATCTGTTGTATTTGAGCTTTGAGGCTTTATTTTCCTGGATCAACTCTTTCTTTTCCCCCTCATCCGCTGCGGCTTGCACCCCTTTCTCGAACTGAAGATCGCAGATTTGTTTTTCTAATTTGCTTATAGTGGCTTTATACCCATTTTCTTTGGCTAACCAGTCCTATTGGGCTTGGGACTCTTCGACAAATGCTTGTAAGTGGGGTCTCTTGGCTGGTCGTCCGGGCTCGGATTCCTTTTTATACCAGATAAGATACCCGGGAAAGACTTCGCCCCGAGACAAATCTCGAACACAGGTGTCTGCAGGCAGATACTGACATTCACTCCAAACCCGTCTAACCACACTTTCTGGAAATTGTCCATCGACACAAATTTTTATTGTGTGACAGCTAAGATCCTCATCCTTTGTTACCGTCTGACATCTTCCCAGCTGTCTTAAGACCCGACACGGTGCGTAAGGTTGAATACTCCTGAGGCCCATTAGGAGAAAGTACGGCCCGGTAGCCGACATATACAGAACTTCGTCAATTGCAGAACAACAGAGCACCCAATCCACTTGCTCTGCTGTGACAGACTGGAGACGGGCTATCCATCCGTTGACCCCCTCAGACATGCTAACATTCCCAACCTTGGCCTGGAATTCGGCTATGTAGCTTCTTCCTGCCGGTGCATATCTTATGTACTGAGGCCGTTGGCATAAATGCTCGATTACCCAAATTTGCAACAACAGATTGCAACCTTCAAAAAACCGTTCCCCAGCCCTACAAGCAGTGAGAGCTCGAAAAATATCAGATAAAATCATAGGGGCGAGGACACTCTTGGCCTGAGTCAGCAGTGTGCTAACGACTCCGGCTATCTGAATGTCGATATGTCCGTCCTTTCTGGGAAATACTATGAGGCCCAGAAACGCCACCATGAAAGCAAAGCATCTATGTTCCTCCCATTTTGGTCGGTTTTCTTTACTACAAGTTTTGCTTTCTGGATTATTAAATCCCCCTACGTGACCATACCTCTGATAAATGAACTGTAAGGTAGCAAAACCATTTGCCAAATCCGGGTTATGGACCCCCCGACTTATCTTCATCATATCCAGAAACTTATGGGGGGTGACTGCTCTTGGGGCCACTAGATATCCGTGCCTTAGCGGGGTTTCATTCCTCCTGACGTATCCAGTAATTTCTTCTAGGGTTGGTGTCAGTTCACAATCCGAGAGATGGAAAACGTTATGGGCCGGGTCCCAAAACATAATCAGAGCCCTTATGATATCTCCCCGGGGCCTCATTGTCAATAACTCCAGAAGACCCCCTAAACATTGCCTGACTGTGCTTTGCCCTGACTCAGTCAAATCATTCCACCACATCCTCAGCTCCAACAGGATCTTTGTTACTATTTCCATTTTCAAATCGTGCTCGTTCTGCACATTTAAAGTGATTTAAAAAAAAAAGAAATTAGTAAAAAAAAGACTATTTTTGCACATGTTTAATTAAACGGCTATTGTTGCAAATACGGCCCTTCAGCACTTAGAAGGAGAAGATTTTAGGGCTGTGTTTGCTAAATAGCCAAAATTGAAATAAGTGGTCGTTTTTGCAAAATAGCCTTCCGGCTCCCTTTTAAAGGCATTCGGCTATTTATGCAAAAGCGACGACCTAAGCACTTTGAGTTTTTAATAGAAAAATACTCGAAGCAAGAAAAAATATTTCTGGATTTTTATATATTTTTTCGAAATTTTTCAATTTTTCTCTTTTTTTCAACTTATATATTAAAAAACTTATTATTATTTTTTTTTTGCAATTTTAGAAGTGAAAGAAAAATATTTCTTAATTTAAAATATTTTTGTTCCTTTCTAGAAAAACAAAGTGATTTGGACATTGATTTCTTAGAAAAAAAATTCGGCAGCATTTCGCCTTATTTTGGACCCCAGGTTTTGAAAATACGCAACAACCCTTAATTCTAGACCTCGCCCTTCATTTATTTTTTGACTTTTATTCTAATGACCGGTCGACACGCAAACCGAGATGAAAATGCACAAATAGCACGTAAATTAATGCATCAGGATTAGTCTTTTAATTCAAGGTCACCTGTCTTAGACGGACCCAACCCCTGTGTTGAGTCCTCTAAGTCAAATGCATATGATGCAAAAATAACATTCTTACTTGGGATCCGGCATGAGGTCACGTTATTCTAAGTTAAAACCTGGGTACTGGTCTAGACTGGTGAACCCGAGCGGACAACTCGAGCCGAGGAGGGGGCTACGTACAGGGCACCAAAAGGCCACCCGGCTTTGTAACTTATCCAGCCTCTTTCTTATTTATGGTAAGACGCTAACAGAATGGGAAGTCACGGCCAGCGTGCACGTCCCGAAGATGAGAATAGAAAGGTTCGGAATAATTTATGACAGTTCAAGTAATATTAAAGCGGTAAAAGATAGCATTTAGCACGTTGAATATAACAGGTAATGAAATTCAAATAGAAAGCCAAAATACAACTAAATTTTAGCTCGAATTCTTGAACCCTGAACCAGAGATTCTGGGTTCGTTCCCCAGCAGAGCCGCTAGAGCTGTCACACCTCTTTTCGTACACTTCCCGAGAGGAATATATAAAAGGAGTTTTTCCAATTAAAGTGACAATGGTCGAAATGGGATTATTTGATTTATTTTAGAGTCGCCACTTGGAAATTTTAAATTGATGTTCCAAGTCACTGGTTTTATCCCAAATCGAGGAAAAAGTTTCACTTTCTTAATGAAGTCTGCGAACCAGAAATTCTAAGTAAGGAATTCTGTTAACCCGCGGGGAGGTGTTAGGCACCCTCGGGTTCCGTGGTTTTAGCACGGTCGCTTCATTGTCATAATTGGCTTATTATTTAATTTTTTATACATGTTATTAACCTATAGTGCATTTTTGCCTCATTTTACCTTTCCGCTTTTAAAAAATTATCAGGAATTGCAATGTCAATCAACATGTGTCACAAATCATGTCACATAAATGCACCCTTAATTTGTAACATCTTTTAATTAGACATCGGAATTTTGAATTTGGGTCACATAAATGCGCACCCGAGTTTAGGAAATCAAATTAATAGATTAACGCGCCTAGAGCAAATTACGCGTTTTTAGTTTGTCGAGGGCCATGGAATTTGCTAAATAGCACGCCTCGGTTTTCTAAGTGTTTAATTAATGAGGGCCATATATTTGTCAGTTTATTTGGTATGGGACGCCTCGAATTAGTTTTAACGGAGTTTTATAAAATGTTAGGAGTCGGCATTAGTAGCCAACTCATTTCGATAGGCAATAATGGGGTTCCACTGCGAAGAAATCGATTAAATGCAGGCATAGTTGTTAACTGTGTATCTGAGGGGACAATTTGAACTTAAAAACTATCTTTCAAAAACAACCCTATGAGATATGAAAACCAATAACTTTAGACAGTTAATTATACTATAGGCTTATATCAACAGCATCATTTCGTACATATGCTTACAAAGGATATACAATTACAAATGTAGCCAATAACTCTGCAAAGGGGTATAATTACGAATGTAGCCATCAATTCAACAACAACAAAACATAGCTCCTCAGCACATTTTATATTGACAAAGAGGATGATGCTTTAAAGAAACAATTCAATACTGCTTTTTAGAACAGCTATATCTAATTATCTTGTGAACAACACTTCTCCACAAATAACAGCCATTATTCATCACCATGTAGCCATTTTTTGCATTTCTGATGACAGTGCTGTTTCCATGACAGCAGCAGTTTAAATTGTTCACAGCAGTTTAAATTACAGCAGATTAAAAGCCTGTTTACAATTTGAATTGGCGAGATGCAAGGGCTGCTTAACTGGGCAACACATCACTGTCCATTATACCAGATTATTGAACGTATTCTAGCAGCTATTATCAATTTAGAAACAGTTCATACCAAAATTCAATATAATAGAAATTATCATTTGCCATATGAAGAATAGGAAAACCACAGAATATAACACAGTAATAACACGTAGATTAACCTTCAGTAGTTTTTAACACAACAATCAGACATAGATTCTGGGACAGATGATAACAGAATCAGCCAGGTCGTTTAATAACACATTCATACTATCAACAGTGGAGGCATGAATTAAATAGAACATACGGCATATCATGGGTACGCGAAACTGAGACAGCAAACACCAAACAACTTGTTTATTCACATTTCAAAACCGAAATTACAAAGAGATTTGAAACTCACCTATATGATCAGTACACGAGTCCTAAGAACCGCAACAAACTTGCTTACGAGACAACGACAACAATCAACAACAACAGTCACAGCTTCTCGTACTACTTATAAGAAATCAGTCAACGTTTTAGCTCGAATGTATTCCACACTCTATTTCTATCCAACTCTAAAATACTCTCGTTATTGAGAATGTAATTCTAAAAAAGAAAACCCTCTTTCTTAGACTGTTTCTGGTAAACGACCCTCTATTTTTACTCTCTATCCTTTTCCAATCCCCCCAGACTCAGACCTCTCTCTGTCTTATATAGGAGACCAAAAACAGACCCCCCCTGTTCTTACTTTTCTGTTTTTTTTTAATAAGAAAACCAAATCATTTCAATTGATCCGTCCACCCCACTCCCCTTTGATTTCTGACAGACTATTAAAAGCCAAATCCCAACATAAAGTTACCCCTTCCCCCTTTAAGTATTTTTATTTATACTTACCTCCCTCTAGTTGTCTATAACCCCTTTAAATAATAACCAATTAATAAACTAGCCTATTTCCTAATTTACGGACTAGCCCGTAAAAACGAAAAATGGCCATTTTTGTAAGACCCCAAAAATCCGAAAATTGCAACTAATTAAAAGAAAGGAGTAGAAGATGAACCCAAGAAAATACCCTAAAAATTAAAATAAAACGAAAATGATTAATTACCTTGAACCATCTTCTTAACTTTGATGATTTTGTGACAAAAACAAAGTTTAAACCGTGTGTTCTTGAACACACGGTTAAAACTTATTTTTGTTCAAAACTCGATTTTAATCCTTAAAGTTCCGATTTTTACATGAGCTCCTCGGTTTTTTTGAATTTTAGGTGGATAAAGGGGTCGATTGAAGTGGGGGAAGGTGACGGGGTGAGTTAAGGATGATTGGGAACGGATTTTGGCCGGAATGGTGGCCGGAAAATGGGTCGGCGACGGGTGCTAGGTTGGGGCGGCTAGGGTTTCTGCTAAGGGGCGTTTGGACGGAAGAAAAAATGAAAAATGGGGTAGGGTTTGATTAAGAGGGTTATATATGAGGTGGGGTGAATTATGGACCGTTGATCTTGTTGAGATCAACGGTCCGGATGTAACCGGACCTAAGGGTGCAATGATTTGGGCTCTTTTTAACTGGATTGGGCCTATTAAATTCGGATTGGGCTTGGTTTGTTTTAAAACAACCAACCCAGTCTGTTTTTTTTTACTTTCTTCTTTTAATTAATTAGTTAATTAATAGTAATAATTTTTATGGCTATATTACTTAGTAAATTAAATCCTAATCTACCCAAATGTGAAGTTAAACTAAATTAGCTATTTATAAAATTAAAATAATGCTAGATTCTAAGAATTAAACATTAAAACTTATAAAGTATACAATAGACTTTTTTTTTTGTGATTTTCCAATTTTGTAGAACAACTAATTACTAATTTGATCCTAAAAATGCAAAACAAATCCTAAACCATGCATAATATTTTTAGTGTTTTTCATGAATTAATTAACTAACAAAAAAACCTAATAAAATCCTAAAATGACTAATAATTAATTAAAAATTACTTAATAATTTTTATAAAGGTATTTCGGGTATGGTAAAAATCACGTGCTCACATAATTTATTTGGTTTATAAATTGACATGGTTAATATTTCTCATAGCCTTCTCCCGAAGTACTACTCGCATATTCAAGCTAAACTAACGCCTATATTTCTATGGAATTAGGATTAACAAGAACGCATTAATAATTCCCGTACAATAGCTAAGCAACGCTATTAGGTATATTCCTATCGTAACCGCAAATCCGTTCCCGATGCTCAAGTTCAAGATCTTTCTCTACTCAATCTTATATGCAATCTAGAATTCTCTCTCCTGAGTTCAATCCTAGATTCGTAGATAGTATTTAATTTGTGATCAAGCAATTAAATAATTAAGCGTGAGATTGAATAAATAAATTAATATAATAAAATAAAAAGAACAATTCAAGCTTCAAACTACAACGTTCATGTAGCACCCAAAACTCTAGAAATAATAAACTATGAGATTAAAGGAAGGGAAGAGAAGAAAAACTAGTTGGAAGCCTCCTCCAAACTAGTTGGAAGCCTCCTCCAAGCGTGATCTGTGTTCCCTCACGTGAATTCCCCTTCAATGTCTGTTAGATATCTTCCAAATTAGGTTTGGGATCCATTTTATATGAGTTGGGACCGTGTACGACCGAAATAACCTTGTTCCAGGCGAAGTAGGAAAAATTCCGTCACGCAAGGTCCAAGGCAGCGCCTCACGCTGGCTTTGCCGCTGAAAGCATGAGTTTTCCGCCTCCAATTCCTTCTTTGAAGACAGTTACATTTTTATTTATTTGCATTGTGTATCTCTTTCTAGTCTTCCATTAGGGGGGACAAACACCAAAGGGTGTCCCCCCTTTTTCTTATTCTTTTAATTTTCTTTTTTTTCTCCCGCGTTTCATTTAATTTTGCTCCATATCTCTTTATCTTCACACCGCTTTTCCCACACAGTTAAAATATAATATTAAGTATAAAGTGATATAATTAACACTCAAGAGATGATTAAAAGTACTAGAATGTGAGGCAACAATGGGTAAATATATGCATTTTTGGCCGAATATCACAACCCCATACTTGAACTCTTGCTCGTCCTTTAGTAAGCATTAAAACCACCCTTAATAAATCAATCCTAGAAACACCACCACTATGGTAGATACTAACAATTAGGCCCTATAGCAACTCAAACCATCAGATATACACCCTTCCTCATCATCATGCAAGATATACCAGTTACAAACAAACAAACAACAAACTTCTAATCTCCTAATCTCAGAGAGGGATTCTAACTCACCAAATTTGAGCTCGTTCACCTACTTTGTCAAAGAAGCTAATAACATCATCTATATATCATGAAACAAGTGTCCTCACAAGAATAAATAGTCCATACACTCAAATCAAAGAATGAATATAATTTAAGGACGTAGCATCAAAGAACAACTCTCGCACTCACAAACGAATTCACATGTATGCACAAAAAAATCATAGGCTTGCCCATTATGTACATCTCGACTAATTAAGTGTGCTCAAATAAAATTAAGTAGGACTTTAACAGGTTGTAATGTTAGCTAGGGGACGGGTAGGAGAACTATATAATAGCGACTTATACTTCCTTAAGCACTTTGCATTTTTAGATTTCATCACCTATTATTTTCATCTCTTAATTGTATTTTTCAATCCTCTCTTCATCAATTGTTTCACAAGTATTTCCTTCATATCAAGAACGTCCCAATCATATTTTTTTTAAAGCAATTTTTTTCATTCTCTTTTTTTTTTCATGTCACATTCTTTTCAAGAGGGCATATTTCATCACTTTTCAGCTATCGTTAGTCATCATTTTTCACTAAATCATCCATTTCTTCAAATTAATCAATTAATATCACAACCAAGCAATAGTGCTCAAGGAAGCAGGGTGCAAAAGCTAGGGATTCAACAAAAGGATCAAAGCAAAAATACGGCTTCCAAACAAAAGGCTACAAGCTCAAATAGCTAACTAGTGGTACAATATCTGAAAAGGCTAAAACTCACAAGACATAACAAATAAAGCCTATTATCATCTTCTAAGTATAGCAACACTTTTATTTCGCTTCAATACCATGCAGGGCAAGTTCTAGACTAAGATGCAAAACATGAAATATATGTAAGATATCCTCACCACACATGGTACAAGTATCAATCAAGATGAATCAATTCTACTCTTAAGACATGTAGGATCACCAATAGGTCATTTATACTTTTATCCTTTATTTATATGTTCTGAGACCTCGAATTTAACCTTTCTCGATTTACGTGTGTAGTCTGTGTCCTTTATTCGAAAGGTTTTTATGAGAAAAATTGATGAAAATGTGGAATCGAACCTAAAACTCATTTGAGTTGACTACGATCAACGTTTTATGTAAATGGATCCGAATTAGTGTTTTAACAGTTTCGGTAGGTCTGTATCATGATTTAGGACTTGGGCATGTGCCTGGAATCAAATTCGGAAATCCCTAGCTTGATCTAACATAATTTTTTGAAAACTAGAAGTTTAAAGGTTGAAAGAATTCCTAAGTTTGACCTTGAGTAGACTTTGTTGCTACCGGGTTTGAATTTTTGTTTCGAAACTTGGTATAAGTTCATTACAGTATTTATGACTTGTCTGCAAAATTTGACGCGAAATAGAGTTGATTTGACGTGATTCGGACGTCCAGTTGAAAAATTGCATGTTCTTAAGTTTCATGAAAAATTTCATTTGTTTCAGTGTCTTATTCATAGTTCTAGGTGTTATTTTGGTGGTTTGATCGCGCGAGCGAGTTCGTACGATTTTTTGGACTTGTGTGCATGTTTGGTTTGGAGACTCGAGGGCTCGGGTGAGTTTCGGATATGCTACATAGTGATTTGGACCTGGAAGAATAGCTGATGCCTTTACTGTTGTTGGTGCTCTGCTGCAGATCTTGCATTTACAACGCTTTTGCGACCGAGGCTTCGTATTTGCGAGCATGGGCTAGATTGGGGGAGTCTCGTATTTGCTAGGTAAACGTTCGCATTTGCGAACTTGCAGCTGCCGCTTTTGCGAAGGCAGAATCGCATTTGCGACTCAGTGTGTCCTGGGCTACCTTCGCATATGCGAAGGAATGGTCCGCATTTGCGAGTGGTATGGGTTTGCATTTGCGACCGAAATATCGCATTTGCGATGACTGACCTTCTGAGAAGAGTTCGCATTTGCGACCTCTTTCTCGCATTTGTGATGTTCGCAATTGCGAACAAGATGTCGCAATTACGACATCCGCAGGTGGTAAAAGATGGAGAAAACAGGATTAGCTCATTTCTTTCAAACTCTCAACCCTAAACACCCTAGAGGCGATTTTTCCAAGAGATTTTCATCCTAAATTTATTGGTAAGTGACCTTAATCTATTTCTTTTCAATTACTCATTACATTTCATAAGTTATCAACATTAAATCTAGGATTTTCATGGTAGAAATAGAGATTTGGGTAGAATTAGGGATTTTTGTAAATTTAGGATTTAGACCTCGAATTGGCGTCGGATTTCAAAACTAGTTACATAACAGGGGTCGGGGGTACATGGGTAATCAGGTTTTGGTCCGAATCTCGGGTTTTGACTAAGCGGTCATGGAGTTGACTTTTTGGGAAAAGTGTAAAGATCTTTAATTTATGTATTGTAATTGATTTCCCTAGCATTATTTGATGTTATTGAGTCGATTTTGGATAGATTTGATTGGTTTGGAGGCGAATTTTAGAGGAAAGGCCCCGGTTGAGCTTTGATTTGCTTGCGGAGCGAGGTAAGTGTTGGGTCTAACCTTGATTTGAGGGAATAGGAACCCTTGAGCTAAGTGTTATGTGAATTACATGTGTAGCGGCGTATATGCAAGATAACGAGTGTATATACGCCACCAAAGTAATTGTTACCATGCTTTCCCATATTCCATTAATTACTTTATTCCATGTCTTAATTGTTACATGCTTTAATTGCCTACTATGCCTTAACTTTCCACTTTTCATTGATTATTCTCGTATTAAAATGTTAGTTTCTTTCATGCTTACATGATTAATTGTTACTTGCCTTAATTGTCTTACTTGTACACTTTAACGATCATATATTTGGCTTGTCTTGTTACTTAATATTAATTGTAGCATTTCTTAATTTGGTACGAGATTCCTTTATGGTTTTGCTTTCATATTCATTAATCATAGAGATTATTATGATTTGAGTTGTTGAGTTGATTACATTTATTTAATTTTGTTTATGGATCGGGTTGCACGTGCAACGTGAGGAATAAGGGAGGATTGATATGGATATAGTGGGATCGGGTTGCACGCCGCAACGAATTTTATATGTGATTTGATATGGTGAAATAAGGGTGGAATAAGATATTAACTATGATTATATGGTGGGATCGGGTTACGCACCGCAACGAATTTTACATGTTATTATTGATATTGATATGGTGAAATAAAGGAGGATTGTATTTATACGGTGGGATCGGGTTGCGCACCGCGATGGGTTGTGTGTTTTATATTCTTTGTTGCATTGTGTTAGATTTCGATGTTTTCTTACAAGATTCTGAGTACTGGTGTTTCTGGTTTTACCGATTCCGAGGATCGAGTTTATTTTCATAAGTTAACTGCCTTACTCTCTTGTATTCCTTCCTGTTATTATTATTTTATACTACGTACAGGTTATTGTAAGTGACTTGACTTAGCCTCATCACTACTTTGTCGAGGTTAGGCTCGATACTTATAGAGTACATAGGGTCGGTTGTACTCATATTACACTCAGCACTTCTACAGATTTTGGAGTCAGTCCTAGCGGCGGTCAGTAGATTGCTCGGATTGATTGCCAGATGGAGACTTAAGGTACAACTGCTCGATGTTCACAGCCTTCAAGTCCCCTTCTACCTTATTCTTGCTGTTTATTTCATTTTAGATAGTTTTACTTTCATTCAGACCGTTATCTATATTATTCTAGTCGCTCGTGCACTTGTGACACCAGTTCTAGGATTGTATCTAAATATCTATATTACTTTCAATCAGACCGTTTTCATACTCTATTTCAGTTCTATTTCAGTTATTATAGTTTAATTGGTATCAGTTAATTTGTTTTGTTAAAAATGGCTAAAAACTATTCTAATGTTGGCTTGCCTAGCAAGTGAAATGTTAGGAGCCATCACGGTCCCGAGGGTCAGAATTCCGGGTCGTGACAAGTTGGTATCTGAGCACTAGATTGCCTAGGTATCACGAGTAACGAGCAAGCTTAGTAGTCTGGAGGATCGGTATGGAGACGTCTGTACTTATCTTCCAAAGGCAATGGAGTTTAGGAAAAATATCACTTCTTTCTTACTCTGTCGTGCGATTTTTATTCTATCATTGATGATTGAACACTTTTATTCTTGTTCATTCGCGGATGGCAAGAACACATACTGCATCTATAGCCGGACAGGAGCTAGAGCCCCCTGTGGCAGCTACAACCATGGGTAGAGGTCGAGGTCGAGGTCACACCAAAGGTCGAGGCAGAGGCAGAGGCAGAGCTCAACCTAAAGCTCGAGCAGCAGCACCCGCAGTGGAGCCTCAGGTGGATTTTGATGACGAGGATCTAGCTTAGGCAGTACCCGTTAGACCAGCTCAGGTTCTAGAGCGGTTCATAGCCACTTTAGTGTTTCAGGACGCTCTAGTCCGTTTGGTGGGCCTTATGGAGAGTGTGGCTCAGACCGGTACAGTCTCGGTGGCACCAACAGTCTTTCGGGCTGGGGGAGGAGCACATAATCCCACTACTCACACTTCGGAGCAGGTGGCTGCCCAGTATTAGACTCCAGTAACCCTGCTAGTTAGGGTAGTTCAGCCGGTTGTTACAGCACAGGCCGATGATAGTCCCGCTAGTCTTCTGAGGCTATGTTGATGTTGGATAAGTTTACCAACCTCTTTCCTGTTCATTTCAGTGGTGCATCTTCTGAGGACCCACACGATTTCCTGGACCGTTGCAATGAGGTGTTGCGTAACATGGGTATAGTCGAGACCAATAGGGTCGATTTTGCAGCATTTCAGATGACTGATTCCGCCCAGAGATGGTGGACCTAGCTCACCATACCACTATCTTTCTTCCTACTGAAAGGGAGAGAGT
>MCJB01050017.1:0-27831 GCA_002018475.1 Nicotiana obtusifolia
TTAGATTTTATTTATTTATATTTTATAATTTAAATTAAATAATATTATAATTATTAAAATTTTATAAGTGGGTCCCCTTAAGCGACCAACGTTGATCGCTAATCTGAGTATTTCTTTAACCAAGCAAGTTTAACCAGTCCGGTCAACAGTTTGATGAAATAATCGACCAAGTAGCGGTCAACCTTGGTCGCTAATGTATTTAAAATTATTATTTTATTATTTTCACCAGTTTAGCGACCAACTTTGGTCGCTTTTCTTGACAGACCAACATTGGTCGCTTTTTGCAGGAATTCTAGTAGTGAGAAAAGGGGAGTAGAGAGACGAGAGAGAGAGAGAGAGAGAGAGAGAGAGAGAGAGAGAGATAGAGAGAGAGAGGAGGGGAGGGCAAGTATAAAAAGATAAGGAAATAACTGATATTCCTTATTCAATTCCTAATATAAATGGATACTCATTTAAAACTTATTTGTATATAATTGGTAAATTATATATGACCATGTAATTATATTGAAACTTGAGTAGGAAGAGCAATAAGGTTTCAAATAGTGTATAGGAAGGTAAAAATTACTATTGGAAATATGGCTCAACAAGAGGAGGTTCTAGCCGATTGGGCCGTGAGAGAACTTTTAACCCACAGTGGATGGAACCCAACTTTGGAAAGTTATAGGAATCTTATAGAAATGTCCTAAAAAAGTCCTAACTTACCAACCTCTAGCCATTAATCATAGACTTATCAAAACTAGCCAAACACATATAAAAATTTAAAAACCCAAAGAATAAGGTTCTTTCTCTCCAAGAATCACACACAAAGATCTCCTTTCATATTTTAAGCGTGATTAGCAACACTAGATTCAAGACAGAAAGAAAATTTTATGGATGAAGAACAAATAAGGTGATGAAATACAGAAAATATATATACAAGATTCCAAAAATTTAGGCAAAAAAGGACTTTTTCAATGGGTATGGTTGAGATTCATTGAAAACATATAGATGAGTCAATATACAAAATTTGGGAAAGATTGGAGCTGATTTGCACTGTTTTGGAATCAAAATTCATAGTTAAAATCGAGTTCAAAAAACTCTTCTGTGACACATATATCAAACATGTACCACGCATATATCTCACAGGCAGGTATACATGGATATACAAGTGATACACATTTGATACATATGTGATACACCTATCATTTTTTTCATGTTCATCTTCTACTTCGAATTTTCAATTCAAACCACCCCAAAACTCCACCAAATCATCCCAAAACTGAGATTCAAGCTTCTTAAGATATATTAAATCTATTCTAATAATACACTCAAAAGAAAGCAAAAATTTGACCTTTTTTGGCTACAAATAGCTATTTGGCTAAGATTAGTAATATTTTATGAATCGATTAATTTTTGCAATAAGCTACTTATAAATGGACATAACTAGTATTTTCCGGAAAGTTATCACTGTTGGTTTACCCATGATATATTGGCCCATTTATTGCTGACCTAAAAGTGAACAGTAGATGGAGAGTTGGACTTGATATGAAGAATTTATGTGATAGACTAACGGTTGAGAAATTTAGAAATTTCTTAGGATTCTAACGGAAGATAAGGACGAAGAGATTGCAAAATCAACTTCCAACTTTGCTAATTTGGCTCCAGAGAGTGTTTTGGAAGGTGGGTCATCGTTTTGTAACATCAAGTTAATTGAGGAAATAAGATAAAACCTTTCCAAGAAAAATGACTGCAAAACCAAGTAAATGATAGTAATTAATTGGCACAGGCTGAAACATGAGTGTTGCACAAACTATTTAAATTGTTTTATCTCATATCTATAAGCAGAAAGTCTATTATGCTTTTAAGTGTACACTGCATGGTGATATTCGGCTTAAAGTATGCATATTGCCTCGTATTTTATTCATGTTTCGTAATTTCGGATGTGTAATATAATAATTTGTGCTAATTCATTGTATTTTTATGTGTAAGAATCATCCGGAGGCAATGTGGGACGAAGGTGCGAGATCTGAAGCAAAAAGGGGACGGAATGGAAAAAAGGCCACAAAGTAGCGCCCAGGCTAGCGTGGGGCACTACCTGTGGCGCAGAAATCAGAACCTCAAAAATCCCAGCGCCAGGGCTAGCGCCCCACGCTACCCTGGGCGTTGGTGACAGGAATTTCTCGTAACTCGACCGGGACAAGGTTATTTTAGCCCAAGACACCCCCAACTCGTATAAAAGCAAGCCTAAACCTATTTTGGAGGGGGAGACGCCACTTTGAAAAAAAATACACACGCGGAATACTCGGGAGCAAGGATTCTCAATTTTTCTTCATCTTTCTTAGTATTCTCAATTATTCAACACTATTGAAATTGTTTTGATTTTATCTTGAGTGGCTAAAATCGCTAGTTTTGGGGTTGTGATTTAGCCATGAATATTGTTGTTTGAGTTGACTTAACTTTGATTATAATTTGCTAATATAGGGTTGTTTCTTCAATTATGTGATTAATTGCTTAATTGTCTGGCCAACAGTTAGGTTCTATTTACTACTATGCTATGCTTGGGAAAGCTATGTCTAGATTAGAGAATAATTGAAGCGGAAATGAACTTAACTCTGAGTGGGGGGCGGATTTGTGGTTAGGATAGGAATATACCTAGTCACCATGCTCAATTGAATATTATAATCTTAATGTGTTCTTAATAGATTGATTCCATAGGAATATATGCGTAATCTATTTTGAATAGGCGAGTAGTAATTCGGGAGAATACTACGGCAACAATTATTCGATTAATTAGCAACCATGACCGAATTGTATGAAAGGAAGAGTTAATTAGAACACAATAGCATTGGTGAATCGATCACAACCCTGGAATATTTATCTCTACTGAATACATAATAATTATTTGCTGCTTGATTAGTTAGTTATTTGTTATTATTATTGTTTATTATAATCACACTTTTAAACTCTGATTGAATCGACTGAATAATAATCTTGGTGAAACTAGTTGGTAGTTAACACAAGTCTCTGTGGGTTCGACACTCGATTTATCACTTTATTACTTGTTCGACCGCATATACTTACGTGTCAAACAGAGAAATAAAGTAGATATTAAAGAAGACAGTGAGTATGAACAGGAAAGATTGGGCTGCAAAGCAAGATGATGCCTTGTGGGTATATAGAACTGCATACAAAACACCAATTAGGGCGTTCCATTATAAGCTTGGAAGGCATGTCACTTGCCGGTTGAGCTTGAACATAAGATGTATTGGGCGATTAAGAAGTTGAACATGGACTTTGAAGCTGCGGGGCGGGAAGAGGCTCTTGCAGTGGAATGAGTTAGATGAGTTCAGGTTGCACTCCTATGAAAATGCAATGCTTTACAAGGAGAAAACAAAAAGATGGCATGACAAGCGTATCAAGTCGCGTCACTTTGAACGGGGCCAAAAGGTACTATTGTTCAATTCCAGGATTAAGCTATTTCCTGAGAAGTTAAAATCAAGGTGTTTAGGTTCATTTGAGGTGGTGAGAGTCACTCCTTAAGGTGCAATTGAGCTACACGTTTTAAATAGTGAAAGAAAAATTTTGGTGAATGGGCAAAGAGTCAAACACTATTGGGGAGGTGTTATCGTCAGAAGTCCAGAGTAAAACTCGCTGATGAGTAAGCGAGGCCCTTCTTCGTGCCGCGACGTTAAATCAGGCACTGGTTGGGATGCAACCCAATTTTTAGTGCTCTCGCAGCTTAACTTTTCGTTTTTTTTTAGTTAGAGTACACTAGAGTTTTGTTTTCTTTGTTGTTATAGAAATCATACGTAGGGATCGTGTGGGATGTGTATAATGCATATACTAAGTGCTTGGGGGGATCGGGGATTTCACTCAAAAAAAAATGAAGGGGTAAACAGCGTCCAGGCCAGCGTCCAACATTACCTAGGGCGCACAAAACAGAATCCTCAAAGTCCCCCAGCGCCAAGCCTAGCGGGACGCGCTGGGCTGGGGGCAGGTAAGTTTAATTTTTTTTTCTTTTCTTTCTCTCTTCTTTTTCATTTTTTTGTTTTATTTCTTTTATTAACCCAAACTCATAAAACTGACCCAAATACCCGTGATATCAGCAATTGTCCACCCAATAGCCTTTTTATGCTCACAAACCACTTTTAGCAGCTTTTCTTCTTGCACATTGGTTAAGATGGATGAAATAATCACTGGCAAAGTTTCATAATTCCCCAAGCAGGCATAGCATAGATGCACAGGAAGAGGCTTGAGCTCTAGCTTTGGAGCTCCTTCAATGGATGGTTTGGTGGGGTCAGAGTAACATGTCTGTCCAACTCCTCAAATCTCCCAAGCTCATGGACATACTTTCTTCAAGACATGTTAAGGACTTGCTCAATTTCTTCCATCATGTCGAGGATCGATGGGATTCATATAAGGCACCAATGAAGTCACATCACTTTCCACCACAAAAATCATGGATAGCTCTTCATAGTGGGTTGACAATATAAGTGTTTTATACACATTGAATACCTCCACTCAATCACCTACTCTTATTGTCATCTTTCCTTCACATACATCAATAATAACTCGGCCCGTGTCTAAGAATGGATGCCCCAAAATAAATGAGACTTCCTGATTAGGCTCATAGAACAAGATAATAAAATCAGCAGGGAATATGAAAGAACCCACTTGAACTAACACATCTTTAATCACCCCTACATGATGAGCAAGGGAGTGATCAGCCAAATGTAAAATCACTATAGTTGGGCGCAGCTCACACAACCCCAACTGTCTGAAAATAGATAGCGACATCAACTTGATGCTCACCCCAACATCACACAAAGCTCACTCGACTGCATGCTTACCAATCGAGATTTGGATAGTGAACCTATCTGGATCCTTCGATTTCTAAGGTACCTTACTTTGAATTCTTGAGCTACATTCTTTAGTGAGTGCCACTGTCTCGAACTCGGCCAGCCTCCTCTTATTTGCCACTATGTCTTTGATATATTTGGCATAGTTGGGCACTTCTTGCAAGATGTCCATGTCCACCAACGGAATATTAATTTGCACCTGCTTCAAAATATCAAGAAACTTTTTATAAGCAGCATTATCCTTCACTTTCTGCAATCTCTGAGGGAATGGAGGCGGTGGCCTTGCAACTAGTGGCTGAGGTTGCTTTGCATCGTGGACTATGCATAATCTAAGTGTGGGGTGGGAGAACTACTTTCTATAATATAATTGTATAAAACTATTTTTTTCGTTTTATTAGTTTTTCTTTTAGAACCCGTAGTAGACATAGTCTAGTTTCTTAAAAAAAACGAAAATAGAAAAAAAATTCAAAAAAACTCGGACTTTTTCCGATGATGGATCTCTTGGATAATTTTCTTAAGGGATTAAAGTACGATTAAAAAAATTAAAAAGATTTTTTTAGGATAGTTATTTAGTATCCCTTGGTTTTTCTTTGGGCGTCGGTTCTTTAAAAGGGTGTAGCTTGAACCGGATATTTTATTTTTATTTTTCTTAGGAGTAGGATAGGAAAAAAATTGAGTTGCTGTAAGATACCTGTTGACATATTTGGTGCTGGCAAATTAGGTTATGGCATGCGCTCTGTCTTCCTATTATATGTGATTTAAATTGTGATGTCTAAGTAATATAAATAGCCTATTTTGTGATGCTTGTTCTTAGTTATTTGACTTGTATGTTGCCTAGTGCATTATTGCTTAAAATTTCTCAACTATATATGCTTGCTTGACTTGAGAGTTGAACAGAATTGTCTTAATTGAGTCATGTGCAATGTGTGTGTGAGGATTTGTGTTATTTTGTGTTATCCTGCGTAGTCTATAACTTGCCCCGTGTGTTCGTCGAAGTGAAATCATTAAGTTGTGCTAGTCTAGGAGATGACGTAGGCATTTTTTGCTTGATCATAGATGTGTTTGTCACTTATAAATAAAAAATTTTTCGTTGCTAGCCCCTTTGAGCCTATAGACCTTTTCTTTGGCGTCGTATCCCTATTTTGTTCTTAATTTGAGCTAGTTGAACCTTTACCTCTAGAGGCACGGGTGCTAAAAGAAGTAAGGTGATAGATTGGGAAGTAGCTTTCAAGTGAAACCATGGAAGGGCCCTTAAGGTGCACTAAAGTTGTGATAAATATCACCAGTCGATGAACCTTAATGTATAGAGTGTGTGTAGAAAAAGAATAGCAGGAAAAGAAAAATACAAATTATGTAAAACAAACATACACCTCCTAATTTTACTAATTCGTGCTAGTGGGGGATGTAGAAGTGCGTAATTGAAGAAAAAGCTATGTTGTGTATAGCTTGTGGCGAGTGAATTGGTTGAGAAGAATATGTGCTCGATTCTTGAATGTAGTGTATTGAAGTGCTTAAGATGGTTTTCACTATTCCTAGCCTACATTACAACCCATAAAGTCCTAACTGATCCTAGACTTGGCTAGCTTAGAATAATCGAGATGTACACTACGGGCAAGCTTATGGTACGACCACAGGATGCACGTGAATTCCTTGTGAGAGTGAGCGAATTTTGTTTAATTGTGTGATCTCATTAATTTATGTTCAAAGCCATATTTGAATGTGTGGACTATTATATATTCTCTTTTATTTGTTGGTGAGGGCACATGATCTCATGAATGATTAATAATGTTGTGAACTACTCTTGTTGGGTGAGTGCGTGAGTTGAGGGTGCTTAGTTGTAACGAGTCGTATCTTGAGGTAAGGTAGTTATGGATAGATTGTTTGAATTGGTTATTCAACGTTTATAATTGGGCATGTTTAAAACAAGAAGAATGTGAATTTTGTATGTTTATGCTTGATTGCCGATATCGACCATAGTCAAAGATAGAGTGTATGATTGAAGAATTGAAGTGCTCCTCCCTAGTTGCGATATATGTTGTTGGGGTATAGTTTATAGTTTCATTGCTCGAGGGCGAGTAAGAGTCTAAGTGTCGGGTGTTGATACTCAGGTTAAAATATGGATATTTATATGCATATTGCCTCGTATTTTACTCATATGTTATAGATTTTAGATGCGTAATATAATAATTTATGCTAATTCGTTATTTTTTTATGTGTAGGAATCATCCGGAAGCAATATGGGACGAAGGTGCGAGATTTGTAACAAAAAGGGGACGAAATGAAAAAAAGGCCACAAAATAGCACCCATGATATAGCATGGGGCACTACTTGTGGCGCAGAAATCAGAACCTCAAAAATCCCAGGGCTAACGCGCTACGCTACCCTGGGCGCTGGTGACGAAAATTTCTCCTAACTCGACCGGGACAAGGTTATATCGGCCTAAGACACGCCAAACTCGTATAAAAGCAAGCCTAAAGCTATTTTGGAGGAGGAGACGCTACTTTGAGAGAAAAATACACACGCGGAATACTCGGGAGCAAGGATTCTCAATTTTTCTTCATCTTTCTTAGTATTCTCAATTATTCAACACTTGTGAAATTGTTTTGATTTTATCATGAGTGGCAAAATCGCTAGTTTTGGGGTTGTGATTTAGCCATGAATATTGTTGTTTGACGTTGGCTTAACTTTGATTATAATTTGCTAATATATGATCGTTTCTTTAATTTTGTAATTAATTGCTTAATTGTCTGGCCAACAGTTAGGTTTTATTTAATATTTATGCTATGCTTGAGAAAGCTACGTCTAGATTAGAGAAGAATTGAATAGGGCATGGTCTTACCTCTGAGAGGGGCGGATTTATGATTAGGATAGGAATATACCTTGTCACCATGCTCAATTGAATATCGCAATCTTAATGCGTTCTTAATAGATTAATTCCATAGGAACATAGACGTTAATCTATTTTGAATAGGCGAATAGTTATTGGGGAGAATACTATAAGAGTAATTATTCGATTAATTAGCAACCATGAGCAAATTGTATGAAAGAGAGAGTTAATTAGAACACAATAGGATTGGTGAATCGATAACAACCCTGGAATATTCATCTCTACTAAATACAAAATAATTATTTTGGTGCTTGATTAATTAGTTACTTGTTACAATTATTGCTTAGTATAATCACACTTTTGAACTCTGATCGACTCGACTGAATAATAATCTTGATGAAACTAGTGGGTAGTTAACACAAGTCTCTAT
The DNA here is from genome assembly GCA_002018475.1 of Nicotiana obtusifolia. Lineage (NCBI taxonomy): Eukaryota > Viridiplantae > Streptophyta > Magnoliopsida > Solanales > Solanaceae > Nicotiana > Nicotiana obtusifolia. The sequence goes on from MCJB01050017.1 coordinate 8,096, forward strand.
GAGTTCGAAATTCGATTTATTACTTTATTACTTGTATGACCACATATACTTGTGTGAGCATTTGGAAACAACACATTAAATTGTTGAAACATGTTCACGCCATTCTTTTTCATGAAATCTTATTAAGTAATAATAAGTGATTGATTCAGAATTTATTATACTATTTAATTTGTTATTGTATTTACATATACATACATTATTTAAGAAATAAGCTTAAAATACTTACTTTAATGCTACATTAAATTAAGTGAATCACACTATTTAAATAACTTAAAATGTTAGAGACAACATCAAATTCATCTATAAATTTACTTTAGGTTTCCTTAAAGTTCGATTTCATTCGACTGCCAAACTTAATGCCAATGTATAAACAAAAGAAAGTGTAAAATTTTGGGATTCTGAGTCGTGAATATTTTACAAACAACAACTTTTATTGATTACAAAATACTTACAAGATAACAACATAGAAACATTCTCATATACTTATGAGAAATACCACACATAGCTCATGCGCAATTTAGAAAGATAAAGACAGAATCAGATTTCTTGATCTCAGATAGAGTTAATTAACCAGTAATCTCAATGGTTTTGACCTCAGGTTTCTTGATCTCCTGCTTAGGAATGGTGACAGTGAGAACCCCATTTTCCATACAAGCCTTCACCTCATCAAGTTTAGCATTTTCAGGGAGCCAGAACCTTCTGCAGAACTTACCACGTGGTCTCTCGATACGTCGCCACGTCTCATTCTCCTTCTTCTGATCTTCTTTATCAGTAGCCTTGATCTCGCCGCTAATTTGCAGAACCCTTCCTTCCTCAACTTCAACTTTAACTTCTTCTTTCTTTAAACCTGGAAGATCAGCTTTGAACACATGAGCTTCTTGAGTTTCCTTCCAATCAACTCGTGGGTTGGAAAATTTAGAGGTTTCATCAGTTGAGCCAATTAGGCTTAAGGGTTGGAAGATATCGCCTAGAAACTGAGGAGTCAGTGCCATTTTTTGAAATTGATGATAGCTAAGCGATCACTTTCTTGGAACTTTTGTTTTTTGGTTTTTTTAGAACTTGGATTGACAATTTAGTTTATGCCGATATTTATAGAGAGTTTTTAGGGTGATTGAAATTTCGATGGTCTTCTATATGGAGTATCTATTTGGGCTAGTTTTCTAAAGTAATGATCCAAGTCTTCTAACGTGGCATCTAGAGTTTGCTAGTCTTTGGTAATTACTGGTGTTTTCTAGAGCAATTTAGTGTCGTCAAGCAGAGTATTTGTCAAAAGTCCTAAGAATGGAAAGTTCTGGCTTTTGCGTCTCAATCATTTGTGTTAACGTTGGGGATAATGCATAAAATTTTCCCCATCTGATCATATTACTGTACATTTTTTCTTTTCGGGGGTCCTATTACTCCATGAATTTATCTTTTATCAGAATTTATTTAATATTATATACTCAATTAAACTGACCGTGGCTACATCTCTTTCAAGCACATGATGACTAAATTTAAAAGACCCATCTGCTATTGTCACGACCCGAATCCCAAACCGATCGTGATGGCGCCTCTCGTGAAGACAAGGCCAGCCAATTCGAACCATAACTCATTTTAAGCAATAAATTTAACAAGAGAACAACAAAACACAGTTTAATAGTAGTCATTTGCAAAAAACATAGTGAACCGTCCCAACAACAGCCCGAAACCGGGGTGTCACAAAGTCATGAGCAACTAATGAAGTCCTAACAAGATTACTATTACAATATCTCTGGAACAATTATTTGAAGAAAGTGGAAATAACAATATAAAGAGATACGGGGCTGCGGACGCCAACAACTACCTCGTAGTCTCTGAGTCACCGCTCTGACAATCATAGTCAATGCCTCGGAGCGGAATCAATAACGCCTGAATCTATACACATGGTGCAGGGAGTAATGTGAGTACTTCCAACTCAGTGAGTAGCACATATAAATAATGACTGAAAGTAAGGAAACACGTAAAGCACAAGGCAATGCATAATGAAGCAGTAAATCATTATTTGAAAACAGTAAATCAGTAAGAAATCATTTAAAAATCTTCCCAGCTCTGGTTACCAGTTGCCATTGTTACCAACTGTAACCTACAGTTGTCATTGTTACCAACTGTAATATCTCTGGGTACCCTGCGCTCACTGGGGGTGTACAGACTCTAGGAGGGGCCCTTTATGGCCCAAGCGCTATATTAAGCCACCTCGTGGCGTACATCTAGGCCCCCGGCCTCATATCAATCAAGCCACCTCGTGGCGTATATACAGTATCTCAGGCCCTCGGCCTCATATCACTCAGTAAAACGTCACACCTAGCCCTCGGCCGCACTCAGTCAGAAAATCATCACAAGCCCCTCGGGCATAGTAAAACAGTAGTTCTCAGCCCAAACATCATTTCAAATATTGTGTAAATCTCAAAACTGAGTAAAAAGTGGCTGAGTTGTACAACAGTGAAAACAACATGACTGAGTTCAAGTAATACGTACAAATAGTAAGGAAATAGTGATAAAAATCCCCGGAGGGTTCAAACAATTGGCACGAAGCCCAAATATGGCAATCAGCCCAAAACATGATGATATCAAATAGGTTTCAATCAAATATGTAGTAAAAATCGTCAATCGGGACGGACCAAGTCTTAGTCCCAGTAGTAAACGACCCCACGCTCATCATCGAGTGTGTGCCTCACTTTAATATAGCACTACGATGTGCAAATCTGGGGTTTCGAACCCTCAGGACATCATTTACAATCACTACTCACCTCGAACCGGCTAAATTCCTAGCACACGACGCCTTTGCCCTTCGAATTGGCCTCCACGTGCGTCGAATCTATCCAAATTCAGAACAATTATGTTACAATATGTTGAGGGAACAAAGCCCACGCGAAAACAATCGATAAATACTAAGAAATCCCAAAATTAGCAAAACCCGAGCCCCAGGCTCACTTTTTTGAAATTCAGTAATTTTCACCTTAACGGGTTCCTTATATTCCCACGAGTTCAACCATACAAGATTTATCGAATTCCGACATCGGTTCGACCTCCAAGTCTTAAAATCTAAACTTAAGGGTCTTTCCACAATTTCCCCAACTTAATCACAATTACAAGCTAGAATAGCAGTAGGTTTGGGTAATATTGACCAAGATTAAGTCAAGAACACTTACCCCGATGTTTTCCCTTGGAAATCTTCCAAGAATTGTCTCAACACTTGCTTCAACCCGAGCTCTATAGCTCCAACAATGTTCAAGTTGGTCAAAACTCCTCCTCTTGGGAATTTGCCCAAGAAAATATCCTTTGGATATGATTTAAGGTTGATTTGCTGTGATTTTATGGTGTTTGGAGGTGTTTCTCTTTGTGGGTAACGGAAAATGGTTTTGCATGGCAAATGGGCACTAATTTCTATTTATAAAGGGGTCAAAAATCGGGACAAAACACTCCTGTTTGGCCTTATATGCGATCGCATATCTGTTGCAGAACAGATATGCGGTTCGCATATTTGACGTGGCCACCGCAAAAGTGGCCCTAGCCTTCACCGCAATTTCAACATGAAGCATGGTTTGCGGTCCGCATTTCAGGTTTACGGTTCGCATTTCGACCGCATTCTTCACGTAGATTTTTGTCCAAAAATTCTATCCCGGTATGCGGTCTCAGCATGCTGAAATGCGGTCAGCATTTCAGAAATGCGACCGCATTTTTGACATTACATTTTGTTCAGTTTTCTGTCTCAATTGCGGTCTCGATGTCAGATATGCGGTCCGCATTTCCTACCGCATTTCTAACATGAACTTTGCTCAGGAACCTGCCTGGGTTTGCGATCTCTTGGAGAGATATGCGGTCAGCATTTGAGAAATGCGACCGCATTCTCGACACCTGATTTTCTGCAACTTTCTTTTCCCAACGATGAATTAGTCCGTTTAACCACCCAAAACTCACCCGAAGCCTCTGGAATCTCAACCAAACACTCCAACATACTCCATAACATCATTCAAACTTGTTCCAACCTTCAGAACGCTCAAACAACCTCTCAACGCCTAATTCGAGTCGGATTCAAGCCTAAGGATTTCAAAATCCTCTAAATCGCTCTGTTGATCTAAACCCAACCAAACCTTGTCCGAATGACCCGAAATTTTACACGCAAGTTCTAAATCACATATCGAAGCTACAACAACTTTCGGAGTCCCATTCCGACCCTCGGATCAAAATCTCGCCTAACACCCGGAAATTACCAAAATGCTAACTTCGCCAGTTCAACTCTAATTCTACACCGGACCTCCAAAACTAATTCTGATCCCACTCCTAAGTCATAAATCATCTCCCGAAACTATCCTAACCATGGGAACTCACATCCGAGCCCTCTAACCCAGAAGTCAACATCCGGTTGACTTTCCGGTTTAAACCTTCTTGAAGGAGACTAAGTGTTTTGTTTCTTACCAAGTCCACCCCGCACTCAACTACTCGACTTGGTTACGTTAAACAAAGATAACGAAACATAATGAGACAGAAAATAGGAAAAACGGAGCAGCAACCCACGAGACGACTGGCCGGGTCGTCACATTCTCCCCCTTTTAAACAAACGTTCGTCCTCGAACGGGTCAAGAAACATACCTGAAGTCTCAAATAGGTGAGGGTATCTGCTCTGCATTTCCTTCTCGGTTTCCCAGGTTGCCTCCTCCACGGACCGACCTCTCCATTGAACTTTCACTGAAGCTATCTCCTTGGACCTCAACTTCCGAACCTGACGATCCAAAATCGCCACTGGCTTCACCTCATAGGTCAAATTATCATCCAACCGAATCGTGCTAAAGTCCAGAATATGAGACGGGTCCCTAATATACTTCCGGAGCATAGAAACATGAAATACCGGGTGAACACTCGACAGGCTGGGTGGCAAAGCAAGCTCATAAGCCACCTCCCCGATTCTCCGAAGTACTTCAAACGGCCTAATGAACCGAGGACTTAATTTCCCTTTCTTCCCGAATCTCATAACACCTTTCATGGGCGAAACCTTCAGCAAGACCTTCTCGCCAACCATGTAAGACACATCTCGAACCTTCCTATCGGCATAACTCTTTTGCTTCAATTGTGCTGTACGGAGCTTCTCCTGGATTGTTTTCACCTTCTCTAAAGCATCCTGAACCAAGTTAGTCCCCAATAGCCTAGCTTCACCGGGCTCGAACCAACCAACCGGAGATCTACACCGCCTCCCATACAGAGCCTCATACGGAGCCATCTGAATGCTTGACTGGTAGCTGTTGTTATAAGCGAACCGGCAAGCGGTAGAAATTCATCCCATGAACCTCCGAAATAAACAACACATGCACGCAATGTCCTCCAGTATTTGAGTGGTACGTTCTGACTGCCCATCCGTCTGAGGATGAAATGCTGTGCTCAATTCCACCTGAGTACCCAACTCCCTCTGCACGGCTTTCCAGAACTGCATACCTCTATCTGAAGTGATAGAAACTGGAACACCATGCAGCCGGACGATCTCTCGGATATAAATCCTTGCCAACCGTTCTGAAGAATAAGTAGTACACACAGGAATGAAGTGCGCGGACTTGGTCAGCCGATCCACAATCACCCAAATAGCATCGAACTTCTTCAAAGTCCGTGGGAGTCCAACAACAAAGTCCATAGTGATCCGCTCCCATTTCCACTCGGGAATAGCTATCTGCTGAAGCAAACCACCCGCCCTCTGATGTTCATATTTTACTTGCTGACAATTGAGACACCGAGCTACGAGTCCCACAATATCCTTCTTCATCCTTCTCCACCAATAATGTTGCTTCAAATCCTGGTACATCTTTGCGGCACCCGGATGAATGGAATACCGTGAGCTATGGGCCTCCTCCAGAATCAACTCTCGGAGCCCATCCACATTGGGTACACAAATCCGGCCCTGCATCCTCAACACTCCATCGTCGCCGATGGTCACAACTTTAGCATCATTATGCTGGACTCTGTCCTTAAGGAAAAGCAAATGGGAATCGTCATACTGACGCTCCCTGATGCGATCGTATAACGAAGACCGAGAAATCACGCAAGCCAATACCCGATTAGATTCCGAGATGTCTAATCTCACAAACCTATTGGCCAAGGACTGGACATCGACTACGAGAGGTCTCTCTCCAACTGGAATGTATGCCAAACTCCCCACATTTAGATAATGTAACCTACAGTTGCCATTGTTACCAACTGTAACCTACAGTTGTCATTGTTACCAACTGTAATATCTCTAGGTACCCTGCGCTCACTGGGGGTGTACAGACTCTAGGAGGGGCCCCTTACGGCCCAAGTGCTATATCAAGCCACCTCGTGCCGTACATCTAGGCCCTCGGCCTCATATCAATCAAGCCACCTCGTGGCGTATATACAGTATCTCAGGCCCTCGGCCACATATCACTCAGTAAAACCTCACACCTGGCCCTCGGCCGCACTCAGTCAAAAAATCATCACAAGCCCCTCGGGCATAGTAAAACAGTAGTTCTCAGCCCAAACATCATTTCAAATATTGTGTAAATCTCAAAACTGAGTAAAAAGTGGATGAGTTGTACAACAGTGGAAACAACATGACTGAGTTCAAGTAATAAGTACAAATAGTGAGGAAATAGTGATAAAAATCCCCGGAGGGTTCAAATAATTGGCACGAAGCCCAAATATGGCAATCAACCCAAAACATGATGATATCAAATAGGTTTCAATCAAATATGTAGTAAAAATCGTCAATCAGGACGGACCAAGTCACAGTCCCAGTAGTAAACGACCCCACGCTCATCATCGAGTGTGTGCCTCACTTCAATATAGCACTGCAATGTGCAAATCCGGGGTTTCGAACCCTTAGGACATCATTTACAATCACTACTCACCTCGAACCGGCTAAATTCCTAGCCCACGATGCCTTTGCCCTTCGAATTGGCCTCCACGTGCGTCGAATCTATCGAAATTCAGAACAATTACGTCACAATATGTTGAGGAAACAAAGCCCACGCGAAAACAATCGATAAATACTAAGAAATCCCAAAATTAGCAAAACCCGAGCCCCTGGGCCCACTTTTTCGAAATTCAGTAATTTTTTACCTCAACGGGTTCCTTATCTTCCCACGAGTTCAACCATACAAGATTTATCGAATTCCGACATCGGTTCGACCTCCAAGTCTTAAAATCTAAACTTAAGGGTCTTTCCATAATTTTCCCAACTTAATCACAATTACAAGCTAGAGTAGCAATAGGTTTGGGTAATTTTGACCAAGATTAAGTCAAGAACACTTACCCCGATGTTTTCCCTTGGAAATCTTCCAAGAATTGCCTCAACACTTGCTTCAACCCGAGCTCTATAGCTCCAACAATGTTCAAGTTGGTCAAAACTCCTCCTCTTGGGAATTTGCCCAAGAAAATATCCTTTGGATATGATTTTAAGGTTGATTTGCTGTGATTTTATGGTGTTTGGAGGTGTTTCTCTTTGTGGGTAACGGAAAATGGCTTTGCATGGCAAATGGACACTAATTTCTATTTATAAAGGGGTCAAAAATCGGGACAAAACATCCCTGTCCGGCCTTATATGCGATCGCATATCTGTCGCAGAACAGATATGCGGTTCGCATATTTGACGTGGCCACTGCAAAAGTGGCCCTAGCCTTCACCGCAATTTCAACATGAAGCATGGTTTGCGGTCCGCATTTCAGGTTTGCGGTCCGCATTTCGACCACATTCTTGACGTAGATTTTTGTCCAAAAATTCTGTCCCGGTATGCGGTCTCAGCATGCTGGAATGCGGTCCGCATTTCAGAAATGCGACCGCATTTCTGACCGCATTTTTTACATTACATTTTGTTCAGTTTTCTGTCTCAATTGCGGTCTCGATGTCGGATTTGCGGTCCGCATGTTAGATATGCGATCCGCATTTCCTACCGCATTTCTGACATGAACTTTGCCCAGGAACCTGCCTGGGTTTGCGATCTCTTGGAGAGATATGCGGTCCGCATTTGAGAAATGCGACCGCATTCTCGACACCTGGTTTTCTGCAACTTTCTTTTTCCAACGATGAATTAGTTTGTTTAACCACCCAAAACTCACCCGAAGCCTCTGGATCTCAACCAAACACGCCAACATACTCCATAATATCATTCAAACTTGATCCAACCTTCGGAACGCTCAGACAACCTTTCAACGCCCAATTCGAGTCGGATTCAAGCCTAAGGATTTCAAAATCCTCTAAATCGCTCTGTTGATCTAAACCCAACCAAACCTTGTCCGAATGACCCAAAATTTTGCACGCAAGTCCTAAATCACATATCGAAACTACAACAACTATCAGAGTCCCATTGTGACCCGCGGATCAAAATCTCGCCTAACACCCGGAAATTGCCAAAAAGCTAACTTCGCCAATTCAACTCTAATTCTACACCGCACCTCCAAAACTAATTCCGATCCCACTCCTAAGTCATAAATCATCTCCCGAAACTACCCTAACCATGAGAACTCACATCCGAGCCCTCTAACCCAGAGGTCAACATCTGGTTGACTTTTCGGTTTAAACCTTCTTGAAGGAGACTAAGTGTTTTGTTTCTTACCAAGTCCACCCCGCACTCAACTACTCGACTTGGTTACGTTAAACACAGATAACGAAACATAATGAGACAGAAAATGGGGAAGACGGAGCAGCAATCCACGAGACGACTAGCCGGGTCGTCACAGCTATACAATCACCACGTGTTATGCCAAATAAGCCATAAGAAAGGGTCCCAAACGTTAAACTCAGCTTTTTTTCTTGAAACCATTATCTTATCACTCTTTCTAAACTTTAAGGTATTTATCTGCCATTGTTGAAGAAATTTCCCCAATTTTTATATTTTGGGAATTAGGGTTATGAAATGACAAATACCAACTTGAATAGACTTTGCATGGACGATGAAGTCTCAATGCTCAATGTTGAAGTGCGATGCAAACATGAAATTTTGTTGCAAATGCAGACTTCTTGGTCGAAGCGTAATCCTGGCCAAAGATTTTGGTCTTGCCCCTACTATGGAGTATGTGTTCATTTCTAACTCATATATTGTAGTTGATTAATTTTGTGTATTATCATTAAATTGATTTCAATTTTATAAAATTTTCAGGCCAAGAGTTGCAAATTTTTTCAATGAAGGGACAATGAAGTTGATGAAAGATCGAAGTTTATTCTTCCAAGATTGTTTGACAAAATTAAAGAGATGGAAGAAGATTTGGTGCATTATGACAGCCTTAAAGATGCAGTTGGTTGAGCTTGAAAGTCTGAAAAATGCCAACATTAATTTGGCTGTGACTGATGATGAAAAGGAGAAAGGAGTAAAGGAGAGAAAAAAAAAGGACTTAGTGTTGGTTTAATAGGAAATTCATTTTGTGTATTGTGATTTATCTTTGTTGTTATTTGTTGATTACAACCTAATCTAAGTTGGCAACTCGGAGGGTAATCAAATGAAGCTGCAATAGCAGTTGTTTTGTGTTGTAGTAATTATTTAGAAGTGTTCGATTAAAGTTGTAATAACTTTGTTTTGTTGTCTGTGGTATGTAATTTCATTTTAGTATATGCTATGTGGAAGTTAATTATGTATGAATTGCTCACTTGGTATGATCAATTTCAAGATTCTTTCAACTACTATGTATAAGTCACATTGAGGTTTTATGTAAATGGCAAGACATAACTGAATTTCATAGAAATATAGCTGCAACATTTCATAAATACCACCAAAATCAGTCAAACAAACATCAAAAGTACTAAGGCAATATTTGAAAACTAATACATTATCGTTCTAAAAGAATAAAAGCTGCAAATTGCAGTCAACAAAAAATATCAAATAATTGTTTGTTGTAGATTGCAGTCAATAAAAAAAACCAAATCTACTGGGGATGCGCAGAACTACTATTCTGGCTTAGATTGTTTGAACCATCAGTCCTTGTTTGAATTCTATTTTGCCCTATAATCTCTTGAAGCCTTCTTGTTGTAATTATTGGTTTCCCCTTCTATTTTAGTCCACTACTTGATTTGAAACCAATATCACCAGTTACATCAGTTGATCTTGTTATCATTGTTGGTCCAGTGGATACTATTCTGGTACTTGGCGTGGATACTATTCTACTACTTGGCATGCCAGGCTACAGAGAAAGAATAACTAAATAAGTTATCACAAATATACAAAACATAATGAATATCACAAAGAATAAACATTTACTTTCAAAGTTTTGAAGCCATTTTCAGCTTGAAACACACCCATACCTATCATTCTTGGCCTTTTAAATTATTTTGTATTTTTCACACTCTTTCCCCTTCCTCTATTTAGTGTAGCAGTAGAGGCACTAGGTGCAACATATGCATTAGGTGCTGATGATGTACTAGGTGTAGAACATTCGAACCAATTGGCTAGTGAATGATGAGCAGCAGATGTTGATGAAGTTGCATTTCAAGATCCTCTTCTTCCCCTACCTATACTAGTTGCAGCAGATGTTGCATTAAGTGCAACAGATATTGTACTGTTCGATCTACCTCTTCCGCTTCCTGTACTAGCTGCTGCAATTGGTGCAGTCGATGTAGCAGCAACAACAGAAGTTACAGCAAAATCCCCAATAATAAAATTATTGTGCCAAAAATAGGACAGCACTAGACAACTATTTATTTACTTACAACCAAGAACACATCATTGTAAACACGCAAAATCAAAACTTTAGTATTAAAATCGACATGCAAACCCCTTAGTTTCAAAATCAAAATCTCATAATTTTGTACAGTGACAGATTTTTTACAAAACCCCGAACTACCAAAAAAATCAATTAAAGACGGTAAAGAACTAACCTTTAGTCTTAATTGTGACGAATAAATAGCTAATGGTTCTGCGCTGACTTTAATTTTAACACCACAGTATCAAATTAAACCCTAGATTGTAATGCTCTACTGAAATTGAAGATGATAAACCATAAAAATAGAGATTACATACTCCTTTGAGTTATATTGGAGCTGATTTTGCAATAGAATAAAGAAAAAATTATGATTGGAGTGATTTAATGCAAAGAATCGAAGAGGGAAGATTAGGAATTTGGTTTGGACCGTAGAAGATGGGAGAGTATGAAAGGAAAGAATGAATGAGGGTTGAGTTTAATTAATGAATGGGGGTTGAGTTTAATTAATGAATGGGTTTAATTTAGTTTAAAATAAAAGAAAATAAAAGGGAATTAGGTGGGCCATTAGCGCGTGTATACACCGATAATATTATAAATGCGGGTAGGGTTTAATTGAGCACATAATGCTAAATAAATTCTGGTAAAAATAAGTTCAGGGGGGTAATAGGACCCCGAAAAGAAAAGGTATGTAATTAATAATATGATCATAGGTTAGGGAGGATTTTATGCATTATCCCTTTACGTTATATAAAGTGTATATTTTTTAATTTTAAGTAACAGGTCATCTAAATGATATTTGTAGGCAAACGTCTTTGAATTGTGAAATTTATAACTATAAAAATAATATAGGTTATCTGCTACAATAAATAAATTAATCAATATTTTTCACACAGAAAATATATAATACTAACTTAAACTCATGTTTTTTGTTCTTATCCGCGAAAGACTTCTATTAAATTTGTTCCTCTCTACTTCTAGAGTTAAACTCACGAGAACATGGAAGGATATTTAGCGTTCAATGCTAGCATCACACGTTTGGTTTTCAGCAAATTAAAAACCTATATTTAGTGTAAATTATTATACATGCAGGCACACAAACATGTATAGCTTATTTCCTTATTATCTCTCATTATTGAATTTAAGCACAAATTGAAAACAAAAGAAAATTCACTTGAATCCAATAAGAAAAATGAAGAAAGTCCTAGAGTTGGTGAAAGCAATGAACCAAATTTTTGTATTTGAAAACACTGAATTGCACATGGTCCATTCGAGAAAAGTTCCATTATTTACATTTGAGCTTTTGACATAGTTGGTCATTCACCATAATTCCACCTCACCTCTATCCTTTATTATTCTCAATCTCTTTTTTCCTCTTTGTTTTTCTCGCATTCTTAAATTAACATCGACCACTGATGATGGAAGAAAGAAATAGCAAAGTGGGGAAGGAGAGTGGCGGCTGAGGGAGAGGATTTAGGATGAAGTTTTGGTTTTGGTTTGGAGGATTTAGTTTGTCGTTCATTTTCTTATATATTTTGCTTTGTTGTATTTCTTAATACAAATACCATAAATGCAAATAAAACTAAGAAAATTACCTATAAAATAAACCAAAAGCATAAATATATTATATTAAGTAAAATAGAAAAATTAACTATTTACATGAAATAAAGATATTCTAAAATATATTTTTTATAGCTTTTTTTTATCCTATATGATATTGTTAGTTCTCTTATATGTTCATATTTCAACAGTTCTAGTTTAGGATACGCGTTTTGCGCGTGTACCCCGTATTAATAAATAAATTATTTTAGAAAATAATACAAATGTCATTAAATATTGCGTTTGAGTTGTAAAGTAAAAATTTAATAAAAATTATAAGTTTATGAATGTTAGCATAACCTATGCCGAGAGCAAATAACTCTTTAACCTTTTTAATATAATTTTAAAATAAATATATGCACACACATGCAAAAAATTATTCTAGTTTTTTGTAATACTCCTCATACAAAAAAAAAAAAAAGGGCAATTAAAAAATTCACCTAAAAAAAGTAAAAAATAAACAAATTAAAAAAAAAAAAGGGAAGAAACCTACTTTAACTAAAAGAAGGTCAAAGCCACAACTAAAAGAAAAGAGAAAGAAAGGGGAACGGACAGAAGCAAAACAAATTCAGAAGGGAAAAAAAAAAACCTAGAAGGAAAGGAAGAAAGCATCGAACGGGAAAAACAAACGAAAAAGAGTCTCAGATGTTTCTTTAGCGCTGAAGACAGTGTTTTATCTAATCTTTGGCATACCATTCCTTAAGTTTCAGCAATACACTCCAGGTAGTTACATGTATTTCTTCCTCTTTTAAGACTGTGGAATTTTATATACATAATCTTTGTAGGGCTGAGTAGATATAATTTTGAAGTTGGGTTAAAAATTTGAAAGATATAGTTAAGGAAATTGGGAGAAATTCATGAGACTTTTCCATGAATTAACTGGATAAATCATATGAATAGGTTGGAGTCGATAGATTAGTAATTACTCATATGTGGGTAAATATAATTCAGCGAATTAAGAGACAAATATGGAACCTCGAGGGTTGGGTATTCTAAATTAGCTGTAAATTAGCCTAAACATAGAAATTAACATGAGATCGAAATTATGTAATTATAGATTGAATTGGAGGAAGTTGTACGAATTGCTCGAGGTGAAGCACTTGGAATTTCGGCACGAGTACTGTGAGTAGTAATCTTACCGCAATTTGTGTTTTCATAACTTGCATGATTTACACATGATTTTCAATATGAATATGTTACCGATTTTTTTGAGTTGCATGTGGGACAAGTATTTTACTCGATATGAAACAGAAATAGTTATTTGAGATGAGTACCGTGATTTTAAATATTTTCGTTGTCACTAGATCTGTTTTACCGTTACTTGAATTTACTGTTATCGAAAGGAAATTATATGATTTGATAAGAACTGAAATGCCCTATATTGTTTTAAAATAGTTTCTACGAGTATATACGGATTACAGAGACAAGTATAAATGGGAGTAGACATTGAAGGATCCCATAGCTAACGGCGGGTTCGTTAGATCTGGTGCACCTTGTAATTACTGATTACCGTTATAGCCCTCGCTAGTGGGAAGGTAGAACTAGCATACCGTTACCGATTTCCCTCGAGTAGGGACTACCGTTATATATGACATCTGGTAAAGAAGCCCACAGTTATACCGATTACATGATCCGTTTATTGAAATCTCCCCAAAATGTGAATACTGATATTATACAGTGGTTACCGAGCTTATTACTGAATTGTTAATTATATTTTACTACAAGAAAAGCGTGATGAGACTGAAAATTATTTATTATTTTCTGAAAGGGCATTTTTATGTTATTTTCTCTTTGAGATACTAGCATGTTTCTGACTTGTCCCCAAATAAAAACGGTTGTGGTTAAGTGTTATTACTCACTGAGCTAGCGACTCATTCCCCGCTAATTTTTTACAGAGATTGCAGTTGACGCAGGCGAGGATCTCATTAATTAGAGCGCACAGGTTGATATTTCTCGGTGAACCTCGCACTTGTTCGCGTGGGCAGAGATTTTACTTATTGTTATAGTCTTTTCATTGAACTCTTAGAATCGCTCCATAGTCATTATTTTAGTGTCATGCGTATTCTTTCGTTATTATAGTCTTATGTTGAGTATCGTTCTCATTTATCAAGTTGGAGATAAATTAGTATTTCTAGTGGTTAGTTGGTGATTTAGTTATGGCGGAGACTTGTATTGGTTAATTGACAAGTTGTCAAATATTTGGTACAATATTAGGATGTTTGGTTGTTGATTTGAGACAGGAAAATTTTTAGGATGGTCCAAAAACAGGAAAAACTCTGTCCGATTTTCTGTAAAATTTCCGATGAGGCTTACTTGGGAGCACTTGCGCCTAAGCGCCGGTCACAATCCTAAATTGGATTGTGACAAAGTTGGTATCAGAGCTTAGGCTTTAAGTCCCGAGTCATGGAGCAATGTTTAGTAGAGTCTTGTTCATGTATATGTAGGTGCCCATACTTATGATCTCGAGGCTACTAAACATTTATGAATGTTTTCCCTTCTTTCATTCTTTGATCGTGCGTTGAGATAAGTTGAGATTGACTTTGGAATATTTCTTTCGCAGATGGCTAGGACACGCACACCCGCATCGGCTGGACGTGGTGCTACCCGCGGTAGTGGTCAAGTTGGGGTTCATCAAACTAGAAGACAGACTGCTCCTCAACCTCAAGTTAGGAACATGGGTCAAACCCAAGCTGTTATGCCAGATCAAGTGCAAGAGCAAGGAGTTCACAACGCTCCACCACCAGTGCCAACTGTTGTACCTACTGTTGCCTTACCTGTAGATGCAGTGGCAAGGTTATTAAATGTGTTAGAGGCATTGGTGCCTACTCAGGGCGGAAGTTCAGCTCCTCAGGCTACTTTACAAACACAAGCACCTACACAGACTCAGCCTTTCGGGAATAAGAAAGTATCCCTACACGAGTTCCTGAAATTAAAATCACCAAAATTCACAGGTTCCGATAATTCAGCAGATCCCCAAAGTTTCTTGGATGGGACACTTAAGGAATTACGTGCTCTTGGATGTTCTAGTGAGAGAGCCGTGGAGCTCGCAGCATACAAACTAGAGGATATGGCCAACACATGGTATGAAACGGTATTGCTGGGAAGGCCAGCAGGAGCACCACCACTGACATGGGACAACTTCACTAAGTTGTTCAAGAATCATTTTCTTCCAGACAGTCTAATGCAACAATATGCTAGAGACTTTGAGAGATTGGTTCAGACTCCAAATATGGATGTGTCAATATATAACACTAAGTTTTTTAAGCTGGCTATATATGCTCCTCACTTAGTGCCTACCGAAGAAGCTCAAGTTCAGAGGTTTGTTGATGGATTGGTTGGTCGTCTATACACTGCAATAACCCCACAGATGAAGACTTTATCCTACTCTGATGTAGTCAACCTTGCTAGAAAGATTGAAAACAAGGACGTGAGGAGCGTGCAGCTAGTGATTTACGCAAGAAGGCGAAAACATAAGGGGGCTTTCAGTAGTGGTTTTAGTGAAAATAGAAGAGCAGGAAATCAGGGACAACAACAACAACAACAGGGTTCTCAGATAGGGACACACATATCTTCACAGTCCACATACATACCACATTACAGACAAGGTAATAGGGGACTATCATCTTTTGGACATCGTAATTCTGGGCAGATATATGCCACTACTCCAGTCTGCCAGACTTGTGGTAGATCACATTTGGGCCAATATCGTGTTCTAACTAGAGAGTGCTTTCGGTGTGGCTAGTTGGGACATCACTTGAGGGATTGCCCTCAGTCTCCGAGAAATTTCAACCAGATTTCTATTCAGTCAGCTGTACCGACCCAGACTACTTGTAATACTTCAGGTGCTACAGGTACAGGAAATAGAGGTCGAGGTGCTGGAGACCGTGCTACTGTGAATCAAGGACAAGGCAATGCTTGTAGAGGTCAGGCGAGATTTTTGCATTTACTAGACATGATGCTCAGGCCTCGAATGCAGTGGTTACAGGTATTCTTTCTGTTTGTTCATTTGATGCACTTGCGTTGATTGATCCGGGATCTATTCACTCCTATATGTGCTCGTACTTTGCTTTGAGATTTAGTAGACAGTCCGAGCTATTGAATGATCCTTTTCTAGTTGCTACACCTATTGGAGAGTCTCTATTAGCTGAATATGTGTATCGTGCTTGTCAGATTCGGGTTGAGGGTAGAGATACTCTAGCTGACCTTATTGTACTTGATATGATTGACTTTGACATGCTGATGGGAATGGACTGGTTATCTTCTTGCTATGCTATAGTCGATTGTCATGCAAAGATAGTTAAGTTTGAGATACCAAAAGAACCTAGTTTTATTCTAAGAGGGAGTCAGGTTCCAGAGACTTGCAAAATTGTATCTTTTATGAAGGCTCAACGACTTATGAAGAAAGGTTGCTTGGGTCTCTTATCTATTATAAATGACACAAGAAAGAGAACAGTTAGTATAGAAAATGTACCGGTAGTGAGAGAATTTTCTGATTTATTTCATGAGGATTTACCAGGATTGCCTCCAGTACGAGAAATAGACTTTGGTATTGATTTGCTACCTGACACACAGCCCATATCGATACCCCCATATCGAATGGCACCAACAGAGTTGAGGGAGCTAAAACAACAGTTACAAGATTTGTTAGATAAGGGTTTTATTAGACCTAGTGTATCACCATGGTGTGCACCGGTACTTTTCGTAAAGAAGAAAGACGGATCCCTGAGAATGTGCATTGACTACAGGCAGTTGAACAAGATAACAATACGCAATAAATATCCCTTGCCTCGTATAGATGACATGTTTGATCAGTTACAAGGAGCTGCCCACTTTTCAAAGATTGACCTCCGATCTGGTTATCATCAACTTAGAATAAAAGATGAAGATATTTCTAAGACTGCTTTCAGAACTCGATACGGGCACTATGAGTTTCTTGTGATGCCTTTCAGACTGACTAATGCTCCAGCTGCATTCATGGATTTAATGAATAGGGTGTTCCAACCGTTTCTGGATAGATTTGTAGTAGTATTTATTGATGACATACTGATATATTCTCGTTGCCAAAAAGAACACGAGAATCATCTCAGGACTGTGTTGCAGACATTGCGAGAACATCGACATTATGCTAAGTTCTCAAAGTATGAATTCTGGCTAGACTCGATAGTATTTTTGGGGCATGTTGTATCTAAAGATGAAATTATGGTAGATCCTAAGAAGACTGAAGTTGTGCAGAAATGGGCCGGACCTACTTCTCCTACAGAGATTCGCAGCTTTTTAGGCTTAGCAGGCTATTACAGGTGTTTTGTGCAGGATTTCTCCAGAATAGCATCGCCGCTGACCAAGCTAACACAGAAAAATGCAAAGTTTCAGTGGACGGAGGAATGTGAGCAAAGCTTTCAGAAACTCAAAACGTGTCTGACAACTGCACCAATATTAGCCTTACCATCAGGTCCTGGAGGATTTACAGTATTCTGCGACGCCTCGTGGGTGGGATTAGGATGCGTTCTCATTCAAAATAATCGTGTTATAGCTTATGCTTCGAGACAATTGAAAAAGCACGAGCAAAACTATCCTACACATGATTTGGAGATGGCTCCAGTGGTATTTGCTCTAAAAATTTGGAGGCATTATCTATACGGCGAAACTTGTGAGATTTATACTGACCATAAAAGTCTGAAGTATATCTTTCAGCAAAGAGAACTAAATCTTCGGCAGCGTCATTAGATGGAACTACTCAAAGACTATGATTGTTCTATTTTGTATCATCTTGGAAAAGCGAATGTGGTGGCTGATGCATTGAGTAGAAAATCTATGGGGAGTTTGGCACATATAGCCCCTGCAAAGAGACTTTTAGCCAAAGATATTCAGAGTATAGAAGATACAGGTATCAGATTTAGTGTCAGAAATTCAGAGGCATTGTTGGCTTGTGCTCAGGCTAAGTCTTCATTAGTTGAGCGCATTAAGGCCACCCAATATGAGGATGAACGATTATGTAAATACAGAGATGAGGTCTTAGCTGGTAAAAGCAAGGATATGATTGTTGAAAGTGATGATGTTCTTCGAATGGGTGACAGGCTATGTGTAGCAGACGTAGATGGGTTGAGACATGCTATTCTTAAAGAAGCTCACAACACTAAATACACTATACATCCTGGATCCACAAAAATGTACCATGACCTGAAGCAATTTTATTGGTGGGAAGGTATGAAGAAAGATATCGCTAACTTTGTTTCTAGTTCTTTGACTTGTCAGCAGGTCAAGGCTGAGCATCAACGACCCGCAGGACTACTACAACAAATTGAGATTCCAAAGTGGAAATGGGAAAGAATTACTATGGATTTTGTCACAGGGCTACCACGAACCCTTAGAGGTTATGACTCAGTATGGGTGACTGTAGATCGACTGATGAAATCAGCACACTTTTTGCCGGTGAAGACTACATATGGTGGAGTCAGGTATGCACAGATATTTATGAACGAAATTGTCCGACTTCACGGAGTTCCAGTATCCATCATCTCTGATAGAGGATCACAGTTCGCTTCACGCTTTTGGAAATCTTTTCAAGAAGCTTTGGGTACACGAGTAAATCTTAGTACTGCATTTCATCCACAGACAAACGGGCAGTCTGAACGTACTATTCAGATCTTGGAGGATATGTTGAGAGCTTGCACTCTTGAGTTTGGAGGTAGTTGGGACACTTATCTACCATTAGCTGAATTTGCTTACAACAATAACTTCCAGTCCAGTATTCAATTGGCACCGTATGAAGCATTGTATGGTAGAAGATGTCGTTCTCCTATCGCATGGTTTGAATTTGGTGAGACTAACTTATTGGGACCCGACCTAGTACAAGAAACTATGGACAAGGTCTAGTTGATCAGACAGAGATTGCTTGCAGCTCAAAGTAGACAAAAGTCTTATGCCGATAAGAGAAGAAGAGATTTAGTGTTCACAATTGGGGACAAAGTGTTCCTACGAGTCTCCCCTATGAAAGGTGTGATGCGGTTTGGGAAAAGAGGCAAGTTGAGCCCTAGGTTTATAGGACCGTATGAGATACTAGGCCGGGTGGGAGCGGTGGCTTATCGTTTGGCACTTCCTCCTGAGTTATCTTTTATTCACCCAGTGTTTCATGTCTCAATGCTAAGAAAATGTATATCAGACTCATCTCAGGTGCTGGAAGCACCAATTATACCACTTGATGAGAAGTTGTCTTACGAGGAAGAGCTGATGGCAATTGTTGATAGACAGATAAGAAAACTACGGTCAAAGGAAATTGTGTTCGTGAAAGTCTTATGGAGAAGTCATACTGTTGAAGAAGCTACATGGGAAATAGAAGATGCTATGCGAGACAAGTATCCTCATTTATTTCAGTTTACAGGTACGTACCAAAGCTAAATTCGGGGACCGAATTTCATAAGGTGGGGAGAATATAATACTCCTCATATAAAAAAAAAGGGCAATTAAGTAATTCACCCCCCCCCCCCCCCCCCC
>MCJB01050017.1:27898-51533 GCA_002018475.1 Nicotiana obtusifolia
AAGAAACCTACTTTAACTAAAAGAAGGTCAAAGACACAACTAAAAGAAAAGGGAAAGAAAGGGGAATGGATAGAAGCAAAACGATTTCAGAAGGAAAAAAAAACCTTAGAAGGAAAGGAAGAAAGCATCGAACAGGAAAAACAAACGAAAGAGAGTCTCGGATGTTTCTTTAGCGCTGAAGACCGTGTTTCATCTAATCTTTGGCATACCATTCCTTAAGTTTCAGCAATACACTCCAGGTAGTTACATGTATTTCTTCCTCTTTCAAGACTATGAAATTTTATATACATAATCTTTGTAGGGCTGAATAGATATAATTTTGAAGTTGGGTTAAAATTTTGAAAGATATAGTTAAGGAAATTGGGAGAAATTCATGAGATTTTTTCATGAATTAACTGGATAAATCATATGAATAGGTTGGAGTCGATAGATTAGTAATTACTCATATGTGGGTAAATATAATTTGGCGAATTAAGAGTCAAATATGGAACCTCGAGGGTTGGGTATTTTAAATTAGCTATAAATTAGCCTAAACATAGAAATTAACATGAGACCGATATTATGTAATTATAGATTGAATTGGAGGAAGTTGTATGAATTGCTCGAGGTGAAACACTTGGAATTTCGGCACGAGTACTGTGAGTAGTAATCTTATCGCAATTTGTATTTTCATAACTTGCATGATTTACACATGATTTTTAATATGAATATGTTACCGATTATTTTGAGTTGCATGTGGGACAAGTCTTTTACTCGATATGAAACAGAAATAGTTATTTGAGATGAGTACCGTGATTTTAAATATTTTCGTTGTCACTAGATCTGTTTTACCGTTGCTTGAATTTACTGTTATCGAAAGGAAATTATATGATTTGATAAGAACTGAAATGCCCTATATTGTTTTAAAATAGTTTCTACGAGTATATACGGATTACAGAGACAAGTATAAATGGGAGTAGACATTGAAGGATCTCGTAGCTAACGGCGGGTTCGTTAGACCTGGTGCACCTTGTAATTACTGATTACCGTTATAGCCCTCGCTAGTGGGAAGGTAGAACTAGCATACCGTTACCGATTTCCCTCGAGTAGGGACTACCGTTATATATGGCATCTGGTAAAGAAGCCCACAGTTATACCGATTACATGATCCGTTTATTGAAATCTCCCAAAATGTGAATACTGATATTATACAGTGGTTACCGAGCTTATTACTGAATTGTTAATTATATTTTACTACAAGAAAAGCGTGATGAGACTGAAAATTATTTATTATTTCTGAAAGGGCATTTTTGTATTATTTTCTCTTTGAGATACTAGCATGTTTTTGACTTGTCCCCAAATAAAAATGGTTGTGGTTAAGTGTTATTACTCACTGAGCTAGCGACTCATTCCCCGCTAATTTTTTACAGAGACAGCAGTTTGACGCAGGTGATGATCTCGTTAATTAGAGCGCACAGGTTGATATTTCTCGGTGAGCCTCGCACTTGTTCGCGTGGGCAGAGATTTTACTTATTGTTATGGTCTTTTCATTGAACTCTTAGAGTTGCTCCATAGTCATTATTTTAGTGTCATGCGTATTCTTTCGTTATTATAGTCTTATGTTGAGTATCGTTCTCATTTATCAAGTTGGAGATAAATTAGTATTTTAGTGGTTAGTTGGTGGTTTAGTTATGGTGGAGACTTGTATTGGTTAATTGACAAGTTGTCAACTGTTTGGTATAATATTAGGATGTTTGGTTGTTGATTTGAGACAGAAAATTTTTTGGGATGGAAAAAAAACAGGGAAAACTCTGTCCGATTTTCTGTAAAATTTTTGATGAGGCTTACTTGGGAGCACTTGCTCCTAAGTGCCAATCACAATCCTAAATTGGGTCGGGGCATTTTTCGTATTTGGTGCTTATAGTGTTGTATTATAATAAGGCATAAGTTTTTAACTTTGCATAGTAATATTATTATTTATATTTGTAACCTTAATTCAAGTTAATAAAATGTTAGCTATATATTTGTAATACAGTACCCGGATCTTGCCATAAAAAAAATCTATTCACTAATTTGAGGATTCAAGTAATTTCATTCAAATTTCTAAAATATTTTTAATGTTAAATGTATGCAAATATTTTCTAAACAAAAAATAAGATTTTGTACCTTTTTTCTACCACTTTAATATTATCTAAGTGAAAGTACAATCATAATCTCTACTATTAAAATTATTTGGGGACTCTAATTTTTGGAGTTCTAAAGTAAAAACTTTACCAACCTCCCTCTTAAGCCGCCCCTGGGTGGTGGAGAGGAGATAGATAGGTATTTATTTTAGGTAAATATGTATAAGTTTGGAGGGGATGCTATGGGAAGAGGGGAGGGAGAAGCGGCGCTACCAGAGTTGAAGGAGAGGAAAAGAATAGGAGTTGTGTTTGGGTGTAGCATTTGATATTAAATTCTTTATCGATTCAAACGGGATTTTTGCATTTATATTCGATTTTGAAATCACAATTAAATTTATATTCAGTTTGCAAAAGAGTTTGCTAGCGTACCCATTTTACGTCTAATAAGTCTGAAGTGAAAATTTGCACTTCAGATGCACTTAAGGCCAAAAAGTCTGAAGTGCAACAAACATTTTCATTCACTTAAGAGCAATAAGTCTGAAGTGAAAATTTGCACTTCAGATGCACTTAAGGCCAAATAGGTCTGAAGTGTAACCAATGATTTCATTCACTTAAGGCCAATAAGTCTGAAGTGAAAAAATACACTTCATATGGACTTAAGGCCCAAAGGTCTGAGGTGCAACAAATGTTTTGTTACACTTAAGGCCAATAAGTCTGAAGTGAAAAATTGCACTTCAGATGCACTTAAGGCTAAAAGGTCTGAAGTACAACAAACGATTTGCTACACTTAGGCCAATAAGTCTGAAGTGAAAATTGCACTTCAGATGCACTTAAGGCCAAAAGGTCTGAAGCGTAACCAATATTTTTTTGCACTTAAGGCCAAATAGGCCTAAAATGAAAATTGCCCAGAACAGAAATTTATTCTTCGAATTAAACAATCATCCAATATATGATTTAATACCTAAATCTACTCTAAATAAGCTTAAATTTGAAGCAAATATCATCAGGAACAAATCTCAATCATCAATTTGTCAAAACAACAATAAATCTAATGAACTCATATTGCAATTAAGAAAAAGAAGAACGAAAAAAAAAAAAAAAAAAAAAAGGAGTTGTTGTTGTTGTAATGGAGATCAAAGGTGGTAAGAAGAAGCCAAAGGCAAACCTGATGTTTTGGTGTGACAGTTTAAACTTCATCAGCTTGCTAGAAACAAAGTGACTGTTCAAAATTTAATTTTTGCAGTTCAAACTTTAGGCCAGTGGCGTCAAGTTTATCTTATTAAAATCATGACATACTCCTTCTTCTACTTTCATCAGATTTCTCCTGCAATATCATACTTTTCATCAACCTCCACTCCAAGCATATTTAAGGATCAATCTTTTTCTTCTTTTCTCTTAATTTTCTTCACTTCTGTTAACTGTTTTTCTTATTGAGAATTTGAGTAGTAATTCTTTTGTGATTGAAAAAGTTCAATGTTTTGAAGTTTGAGTTGCTTGTTTTCAAGTTTCAAGGAAAGAAAGAAGAAAAAGATGCAGGCAGAAGAAGCGGGAGAGGAGTTTTCTTTTTAGGTGATTAAATTTTAAATTACACCGTAAATATTAAGTAGGCGTTTGAACATGAGTTCTATTTTTTTTTTAAAATTTGAATTTTACTAAAATTTGAATTGGAGATGAAGTTGTGTTTGGTTATAGTTTTTGCAATATATTTGGATGTCTTTTTTTCAAAATCATGAAACATGATTTATATTTCCCACAATTTATAAAAAATATCAAAAATCACCCTAATTTGATTATCCTACTTGAAACAAACAATCAAATATGCTATTGTTTAACTGTTATCATATTCTGCTTCACTGCAACACACACAAGATGCAAAATCAATATTGCATGTTCTATTCTACTGACACACAGAAAAGGTACAAAAACAAGCATAGCCACATATTTTTCATAACCATATAATCAAACTTCCAGTAGACAAAGTTCAAGAATCAACTAAGACTAGTGGGAAAGGTAGCCACACACTTTGGCGAGAAGAAGACCTGCTGCTTGAGTTTTGTGTTTCTGATTTTATGGAAGGGAAAGTAGGTAGTTAGTGGTTACTTAGCTTAATAACTGATGGGGTCTTTTTATAAATTTTAAAAATATAGGGTAAATTATAAAACTAAAAAATAGCAACCCTTCAATTTTCAATTGAAAATGCATTTTCAAGTGAGATTGGAAATATCGTAAGATTTTGATAACCAAGAACTGTTTTGAAATTTTTTTTTGAAAAAAAGAAAAATTTTCTTATGTCCAAATGAGCTCTAAGTATCCGTTAAACATTTGCACTAAAAGTGACTACTGGTGCACTTACCCCCTAATTTTATCATTATTCTTAAGAAGAATATTTTAAAAATTTTAATTGGAGATGAAGTTGTGTTTGGTTATAATTTTTGCAATATATTTGGATGTCTTTTTTTAAAATCATGAAACATGATTTATATTTCCCACAATTTGTAAAAAATATCAAAATCACCCCAATTTGATTATCCTACTTGAAACAAACAATCAAATATGCTATTTTTTAACTATTATCATATTCTGCTTCACTGCAACACACACAAGATGCAAAATCAATATCTCATGTTCTATTTTACTGACACACAAAAAAGGTGAAAAATCAGGCATAGCCACATATTTTTCATAACCATATAATCAAACTTCCAGTAGGCAGAGTTCAAGAATCAACTAGGACTAGTGGGAAAGGTTGCCACACACTTTGGCGAGAAGAAGACCTGCTGCTTGAGCTTTGTGTTTCTGATTTATGGAAGGGAAAGTGGGTAGTTGGTGGTTACTTAGCTTAATAATTGATGGGGATTTTATAAATTTTAAAAATATAGGGTAAATTTTATAAAACTAAAAAATAGCAACCTTCCAATTTTCAATTGAAAATGCATTTTCAAGCGAGATTGGAAATATTGTAAGATTTTGATAACCAAGCACTGTTTTGAAATTTTTTTTTGAAAAAAGAAAAAGTTTCTTATGTCCAAACGAGCTTTAAGTATCCGTTAAACATTTGCACTAAAAGTGACTACTGGTGCACTTACCCCCTAATTTTATCATTATTTTCAAGAATAATATTTTTAACCACAAAAAAATGAAATTCTAAAACATTTTGAACAACAAAAATGGGCTAAAGAAGATGGCCCAAAGATGAACTATAGGAAGATATTAGCCATATTTATAGTAAAAGCCCATTATTACAAACTAAAGCTAGCCCAACAAAGACGTGTTTTATTTGGGTTTCTACAATTTCATCTGATTATTGAGATTTGAGGTCATTAGTAGATTGATTAGAAATCAATAAGTTTCATCAGATAACAGTTAGTTAAGGGTTACAAAATGATTTTCTTTTAATTAGACGGAGATTAATGTTCTGGTCACAAAAGAAAGTTAGCAGAGAAGAATATATGTGCTGATTTGATAGTTCGTGATGTTTATAAATGGCAAGGTTTCAAATTTATTTGGTCAAATGCAACATAAATTTCCAGCAATTAGATGATTATGTAAAGAACAAAAGAGGCCAAAACAGTAAAAAGTAATTCCTAAGTTCTTTTTAGCTTTTAATCTCATATAATTGGGGTGTTTTCACCTTTTGCATAATTTTTTTCCTATTAATTTTTTTGAGTTACATTTGAAGGAATTTCTGCTTAGAAATATTTTTCTTGAACCAAAAGTCTACAAGGGACAGCCTCTCTACCTTCACAAAGTAAGGATAAAATTTACTATATACATACTACTCTCTTAGTACTTCACATATAAAAAGTACATTGGGTATATTATTGGGTTAAATTTGAGGGAAAGTTAATCCACTAAATTCTGTTAAAGCAGAAGGGAACTACGAGTAGTTCCTATTGGAAAAACAGAAGCAAACAACGTACGAAGAACTTCGGTGGATGCAGTTCTTGTGTTTTAAGACTACGCTTATTCTGAGTACTTTTTAAGTTTTAAGATCTCAAAGTAAGCTAGCTAAAAAAAAGTACAGCCAAACTTACTTATAACAGTATTTCAATAGTTATTCATTATAAAAATTATATTTTTCTTGCAATCGATTTTTTATGTTATATTTTTTATTTCTCTATAATAACTTTTTTACCTATAAATAATAACAATTGTCTTTATGCAGTGTGCTCTTATAAAATTACTCCTCTATAATAGCCATGTAGAGTTTCTAAGAATAATAAGCTTAATCATTTTAATTCGATCAAATCTTTTAAAACTTTAGTACGCCACTTATAATAAAAAAAATTATATTAGTACATACTTCAATAATTAAAGATTCCATTTAATTCAAAAAATGCTTATATTTATTTATTTTATTATACAAAAGGTTCTATCATGCCTAATGTATGATATTCGCAGATCACCATATACAATCTTTTCTATTGGGCAAAGATTTCGTGTTACATAAGACATAAAATTTGAAGATTTATCTTTTTCAAAGTTCTTCTATCAATATAGGACACCAAAAAAAAGCAATTAATCACCTGATACAAGACATTTACACACTGCTTAAACTCCTAATCAATTCATATATATGATATTCCTTCCATCTGGATAGGGATCATAAAAAGTTGTGGGCGGCTCCGGGATATCGGATAAATAAAGTATAGATGGGAACAGAATTAGAGGAGACACGTCCAACATAAATTTTCACAGACATAAAATGCAATGATTATTCTTGTAATAACAAGTAAGGGAATCTGAGCAAAATAAAAATATCGAACCTCTAAGAAAAGCAATTTGAAATCTTATTATGTTTGAAGCAGAGGCAGATTAAGGGTTTTAATAATATGATTTCTTACTCAAGTTTCAACCACAGAATATAATCTTATTTGAATACTTGGTTCATAGTTTTAATATTTTCAGCAATTTCAGTGGATCTTAGACAAATAAATTATCTAGGTCTAATAGTTGTCACAATTACAATACTAGATCTGCCCCTAGTTTGAAGTTCTTTAACATATCATCAGCTTCTTTCTAATATATATATATGTGTGTGTGTATATTTTCTGATTAATCTTCACATCTAAAAGTCCAATTTCAATCCAATTGACATAGAAAGCCAAAGGCATATTTACACAGTACAAGACCTTTGCTAGCTATCACAACCTGAGTGGATTTTGCTCTGTTTTTTTATTCCATTCTTATAGAGATCGATCGAATCTTTCCCATGTTTTCACCATTGTGTCCGTCACATCCTCAAGGAATTCCATTCTCTTTCATTTCAACCGTAAAAATCTTCCATATTACACAATCTCCTTAACTTTACATCCCTCTCAAACAAATTCCATTTCTTGAAACTTCTAAATCTCTTCCCCTATATATACATTCTCCCATTCATAACACTTCCAGCAAGAAACAGCAGAAAAAAAAATGTCGCACATGCCTGCATTTGGTCGAAGAAACCATGCACACCAAGTGTTCGATCCTTATTCTCACCACGCACACCACCAAGTACACGACCCTTTTGTTCATCATAATGAAGTGTGGGATCCTTTTCATGAATTTTATCTGGAAACCCCTCGATCTCTTATAGCTCCTGCACCATCTTTCCACCATGCACCTGCAACGATGGCTCAAATTGAGTATAAAGAAACACCTGAGGCTCATATCTTTAGGGCTAATTTGCATGGCTACAAGAAAGAAGAAGTGAAAATACAGGTATCCTTCTTACAACTAAATATATTATGTTTTTGAAATCATGGGTCCAAATTTTAGGGATTTCTTATGTATACTCTCTCCGCCCCATTTCAAGTGTCATTTAGCCCAAAAAATGTGTCAAAATATGTGCTGCTTTATTAATTTTTTCAATTTTACCTTTGCTATTAAAGAGGTCAAAAGTGATAAAGGGTGATTTGCACAAATAGGACACTTAGATGCCGCTGTTGATTTTTTTATCCCCAGCTTGACTCATTAGCGGAACTTCAAGTTTAATAAGTTTAAAAGTGGGGGACAAAAAATCATGATCATCTATTTTCAAGGTCATTGTTTGTAATTACACCAGTGATTTAATAGTACTCCCTTTATCCCAATTTATGTGGCACTATTTGGATTTCGAGAGTCAAACAAGTTTATCCTTGAACGCAAATTTTCATATGCCTTTTATATATTTTGAATTGTTGATTGTTGTGAGTTATAGTACTTTTATGTTGTTTTTAAATATTTATATTTTATTTTAAAGAACTTAAAGATGACATGACTACATCCACAATTAAAATAAAAAAGTTTGAATCTTGCTATCCGAACAGCGCCACATAAATTGTCACTTTCCAATAGTAGCATTTAATAGTCAAACGGTAACACATCTATGGATAATTTAGCAAATAATACTTTATACTTACTATTTTTTTAGTAGACGTGCAAAAACCTTAAATGACACGTAAAATGGGACGGAGAAAGAGTATATCTATGATTCATACAGAAAATGTTGAGTTTAATTGAACCAATTGATTATATGATACGTATCATTGTACAGGTGGAAGATGACAGAGTGCTGAAGATTACTGGAGAAAAGAGAGTGAGGAAAGAAGATAATCACGATGATTGGCACCATTATGAACGCAGCAGTGGGAAATTCTTCACTTCCTTTTCACTGCCTATCAATTCTAGGGCTGATTATGTGAAGTCATCCATGGAGAATGGAATGCTCACTATCACTGTTCCTAAGAAGGAAATTAGCAGGAACCACCACCACATCAGAACTGTGGAAATACGTTAACTAAAACGTTGAATTTGATGCATATAGTATGTCTTCTTTGGTACTCCACATATAATTGTGGAATGAGAAGTAAAATAAAGAGAGAGTAAAAGGTTTTACTGCACTATATGGAGAGAAAAGAAAAGTGAGTTTGGTGTATGCTTGTGTGATATTAGTAGTAACTACTTTATAAATAAATGGTGTTTCTATTCTTTCATTATTCTTCTTTCCTTTTGCTTTTCATTTTGCGCTAAATTATTGTTTCGGTCGTCATTAGTATTAAAGACGTAAATAATTAGAATCAGTCACTTCTACTTCTAATACATCATACATGACTCAACATTCCTTTAATTTCCTGTGATATGAATGGGCATTTTGATAGCAAGAACAGAGACAAAAAGAAGACAACACTATTAAGCAAAAACAGAGAATAAAGAGTCAACAAGTTGAAAGAAAGAAATTTGGAGTTACTCACCTCCACTTACTCCTAAATACTAGATAACAAACTCATGATAAATTACTATCTGAAAGACTAGGACAAAGCTAAATAATAAAGCTTTATTTGCTAATACCCTCCCTTAAACCGAAAACTCTCAAGCTTTAGTTTCACTTTGCCTTTTTGAACTCTTCCATAGTGCCATACCCATCAACTTCCTAAGATTTTGGAAAGGAAGAAATCTGAGAGATTTGATGAAAATATTCGCCAGTTGATCTTCACTTCTATAATATTGCAGCTCTATTGTTCCTTCGTTGTTGAGGTCTCGCAGGAAATAATACTTCACATCAATGTATTTGCTTCTTCCATATAGTACTGAATTCTTTGACAACTTGATGGCAGAGTTGTTGTCACAAAATTGTAGTTGCTCTTTCTTGTTTGAATTTCAGTTCTTCAAGGATTCTCGTTAACCAAAAAGCTTCACAAGCACAAGTTCTAGAAGCAACAAATTCAGCTTCGGTGCTTGACAAAGGGACAATTGAATGCTTCTTAGAGGACCACGAAATACCCCATGTGCCTAGCATATAAACATAACATGAAGTGCTCCTTCTGTCCCTTTGATTTCCTGGGTAATCACTGTCAGTGAAACCAATCAAACCAGACTTTTACCCTTCTTGTAGAACAAAACAAAATCCTTAGTCTTATAACAGTGGATTCTCTTGGCAGCTAGTAGGTGAATTTCAGTTGGGCTCTCCATATATCTGCTTATGAATCTTACAACATATATGATGTCAGGCCTTGTAGTAGTAAGATACATCAAACTACCTACAATTTGTTTGTAGAGTATGCTATCCACCTTCTTGCACTTCCGGCTTTACTTAATTTCAAGCCAAACTCAACTGGAGTATTTGCGGGATTCTAATTCTGTATCTTGAACCTGTCTAAAATTTTTCGCACATACTTCTTTTGGGTAACAAATATACCATCATTAGATTGCACTACTTCTAAACCAAGAAAGTAATGCATTTTACCAAGATCAGACATCTCGAACTCATGCATTATAGACATTTTGAAATCAACAAACATGGTACTACCATTCCCAATAAATATAAGATCATCAACATATATACAGACAATGAGCATTTTCCCAGGTTCTCTATTTTTAACAAAAAGAGTGTCACGACCGCAATTTTCCTCCGTAGGATGTCGTGATGGCACCTAGTCTCTAATACTAGGTAAGCCTAACAAACATGCGGAACATAGCTGAAATAGCAAATAAGCTCTCAAATACTCAACATCTACATAGAATAAACATCGCTGCTCAACATTTACAGTTTTCCCAAAACCTGGTGATATCGAATCACAAGCTCTACAACGGTATCATAGTCATCCCTATACAATTGTAACTAGTAGAAGAAGAAAAATATAAAGTAGATAATGGATGACTCCGAGGCCTGCGGACGCTGGCGAGTGTATCTTGAAGTCTCCATGTACAAACTCAATTCGCTGATGCCTGGACTGGTAGGAGGTACGTGGATCTGCACAAAAAGATGTGCAGAAGCGGCCAATAAGTGCCAAGCCCAACCTCGGTAGAGTAGTGACGAGGTCAGGTCAAGGCCCTACTGGAATAAATAAGAAAAACCGTACAAGTGTAAGGCAATGAAAGCAATAAAATAGAAACAAAAAATAACATATCAAGGTTAGCTACACGGAACAAAACAAATAATGCAACACGGATAGAACAAGGAATGATATGCTAAGAAAACAAAACAATCAAAGACAAGTGCAATAATAGAGAAATATCAACAAGAGTCACTACCGAGGTACCGCCTCGTAGTCTCAAATCACAAGAATAAATCATAATCTTCCCTTATATCACCGTGGGAGCATTACATTTAATTTTGAAAATTATTTTTCCCGAAATAGCATCCCGCATTTTAGTCCACCTTATCACACCGCATGACTTCTAGTTGTTCCCCTACTAGCCACGAGTATCAAGCCCACCTTATCTCACCGCATGCGTTTCAACCCCAAAACCTTATACCACTGCATGCTTATTAATATCACAACATATCACAAGTCGCACCTCAAGTGCCCAATATCACAACTTGCTAAAGAAACCAACAATAACAGTATTTTCACAGTAAAGAGATCGTGGCTCAACCACAATGTACACAAGAGTCTCGACAATAACAACCAGAAATGAATAACTCAACAAAATGGTATTTCACAACTTAACACTTTGCCTCAATGTAAATCACGACCTTTATAACTCAATACTAATTTCAACAACAAGATATTCCAAGAACAACAAATTCGAGTAAGAATTCGATGGTTAAATAATGAATATGGAATAAAGGAACAAGAACTTCAACTAAACATGTAATGCAATTAACAAATAAGAGCTAAGACAAATAGAGCATGCAAAATAGACTAATCATGATGAAGATAACATGTTAAGATAACTCCATTAAGGCATGAAAGGAATCTACATAGCTAAAACCGATAAATATACACATTTAGGCCGTGCACACATTCGTCATCTTGCATACACGGCTTCTATACATCACAATTATCACAAACAACACCAAATCCTAAGGGGAATTTCCTCCTCACAAAGCTAGACAAGACACTTACTTCAAAACATGCTAACTCAATCCACTAGTAGGCCTTTCCCTCAATTATCCAACTCCGAACGGCTCGAATATAGCCAAAAGAACTTCATACCATAAATATAAACTATAAGAAACTAATTCGAATAATAAAGTTACGATCTTTGCAAAGAAATAAAAACTCAACTCAAAAAGTCAACCCAGGCCCGAGTCTCGGAACCCGACTAAAATTATAAAATCCGAACACCCATTAGACAGCTAGTCCAACCACATAAGAATTACTCAAGTTCGACCTCAAATCGCCTTTCAAAACTCAAAATTTAGTCTAGGACGTTTTCAAAATTTTTCCCAAATTTCCAATTCAAATCCCTATTAGATGATGAAAATAGCAATAGATTCATGAAATATAGTCCAATCTGGGTTAGAATCACTTACCCACCTTGAAGAACCTTCGAAAAATAGCCTCACACCGAGCTCTCTAGGTCCAAAATATGAAAAGCGAGAAGAACCCTCATTTTTGAAATTATATTCTGCTGCCCAGTGATTCCTTCTTCGCGAACGTGGAAGGTGCCTCGCGTTCGAGAAGCACAAAAATGTTGCTTCCCAAATTCCTCTTACGCAAATGCTAGAACCCACTCATGAACGCGATGACCAAACGATCCCAAGATTCGTGAACGCGAAGCCTCACTTACGAATGCGTAGGCCAAACGCGTGAGGTCCCCCCAACCTGCCTCTCTTATTCGTGAACGCGTGGCCTTCTACGCGAACGCGAAGAACAAACTTCACTTGCCTCCCAGGTACTTTTCGCGAACGCAAGACCTTTCTCGCGAATGCGTATAAGGACACCAGACACCAGAAAATCTACAGCTCAACAAGTTCCAAAATGCGCCGAACATGGTCTGAATCACACCCGAGGCCCCAGGACCTCAACCAAACATACCAAAAAGTCCTAAAATATCATTCGAACAAGCTCGAAGTGTCAAATCACATCAAACAACACTAGAACCATGAATTGCACATCGATTCAAGCCTAATGAATTTATGAACTTCTGAATTTCAAAACTAATGCCGATTCATACTAAAACAACTCCGATTGACTTCAAACTTTGCACACAAGTCATAAATGACACGATGGACCTATTCCAACTTCCGAAATCGGGATCCGACCCCGATATCAATAAAGTCAACTCCCAGTCAAACTTTCCAACCTTCAACTTTCTAACTTTCGCCAATTCACGTCGAAACGACCTACGAACCTCCAAATTAATATCCAGACATGCTTCTAAGTCTAAAATCACCATACGAGCTATTGGAACCTTCAAAACTCCAGTCCGGAGTCATCTACACAAAAGTCAAACTACAGTCAATTCTTATAACTTAAACCTCAAACTTAGGGACTATGTGTCCCATTTCACTCCGAAACTCACTCGAAACCAAAATCAAACACCCCGACAAGTCACATAATCACAATATAACATAGAGGAGGCAGTAAATGGGGGATCGGGGCTAAAATACTCAAAATGACCGACCGGGTCGTTACATCCTCTCCCTCTTAAAACAAACGTTCGTCCTTGAATGAGTATAGAGACATACCTGAAGTGGTGAAAAGATAAGGATAACGGCTACGCATATCATGCTTGGTCTCCCAAGTCGCCTCCTCGGCTGGTTGACCCCTCTACTGGACCTTCACTGAAGCAATGTTCTTCGACCTCAACTTCCGGACCTGCCTGTCCAAAATGACCACCGACTCCTCAACATAAGACAAATCCTTGTCCAACTGGACTGAGCTTAAGTCTAACACATAAGACAAATCACCGTGATACTTTTGGAGCATAGAAACATGGAATATTAGATGAACTGCAGCTAGACTAGGTGGCAGTGCAAGCTTGTAGGCCACCTCTCCAATCCTCTCAAGAATCTCAAAAGGTTCGATATACTTAGGGCTCAACTTGCCCTTCTTCCCGAACCTCATAATACCCTTCATGGGTGAAACCCGGAGCAAGACCCGCTCCCCAACAATGAATGCAGCGCCGCGAACCTTCCGATCCGCATAACTCTTCTGTCTAGATTGGGCTGTATGAAGTCAATCTTGAATTAATTTAACCTTTT
The DNA here is from genome assembly GCA_002018475.1 of Nicotiana obtusifolia. Taxonomy (NCBI): domain Eukaryota; kingdom Viridiplantae; phylum Streptophyta; class Magnoliopsida; order Solanales; family Solanaceae; genus Nicotiana; species Nicotiana obtusifolia. The sequence goes on from MCJB01050017.1 coordinate 41,897, forward strand.
CCAAAGCATCCTGAACCAAGTTGTACCCAACAACCTAGCCTAACCCGGCTCGAACCAACCCACCGGAGACCGACACTGCCTCCTATACAAGGCCTCATACGGAGCCATCTGAATGCTCGACTGGTAGCTGTTGTTGTAGGCAAACTCCGCAAGCGGCAAGAACTAATCCTAAGAACCCCCAAACTCCATCACATACGCACAAATCATATCCTCCAGTATCTGAATAATGCACTCGGACTGTACGTCCGTCTAAGGGTGAAATGCTATATTCAACTCAACCAGCGTTCCTAACTCACACTGTACAACCGTCTAGAACCGCAATGTAAACTGCGTACCCTGGTCAAAGATGATGGATACCGGCACGCCATAAAGTCTGACAATCTCGCGAATATAGGCTTGAAGCAGCTGCTCTGAAGAATAAGCAGTCACCATTGGAATGAAATGAGCCGACTTGGTCAACCTATCCACAATCACCCATACTGCATCAAACTTCCTCTAAGTCCGTGGGAGCCCAACGACAAAATCCATAGTTATACCCTCCCATTTACACTCTAGAATCTCTAGCCTTTGAAGCAATCCACCTGGACGCTGATGCTCATACTTTACCTGCTGACAATTTAGGCACCGAGCTACATACTCCACTATGTCTTTCTTCATTCTCCTCCATCAATAGTGATGCCTCAAGTCCTGATACATCTCAGCGGCACCCGGATGAATGGAGTATCGCAAACTGTAAGCCTCTTGAAGAATCAACTCACGCAGACCATCTACATTGGGAACACACGGCCTACCCTACATCTGTAACACACTGTCATCCCCAATAGTGACCTCCTTGGCATCGCCGTGTAGAACTGTGTCCTTGAGGACAAACAAATGAGGGTTGTCATACTGACGCTCTCTGATACAATCATAAAGAGAAGACCGAGAAATCATACAAGCCGAAACTCAACTCGGCTTTGAAACATCCAATCTAACAAACTGGTTGGCCAAGGCCTGAACATCCAATGCTAATGGCCTCTCCGCTGCCGGTAGATATGCTAAACTGTCCAAGCTCTCCGCCTTGTGACTCAAGGCATCGGTCAACACATTGGTCTTCGGGGATGATATAGAATGGTGATATCATAGTCCTTAAGAAACTCTAACCATCACCGCTGTGGCAAGTTAAGATCCCTCTGTTTGAACAGATGCTGTAGACTCCGGTGGTCGGTATAGACCTCACAAGCGACACCTACAAATAGTGCCGCCAAATCTTCAAGGCATGAACAATAGCTGCTAACTCAAGGTTGTGGACATGATTGTTATTCTCATGCACCTTCAGCTGCCTAGATGCTGGCAATCACCCTACCATCCTGCATCAACACCGCACCGAGGCCAACATGCGACGCATCATAGTACACAGTATAAGACCCCGAACCCATGGGCTACACTTGGGGTTGTATTTAAAGTTGTCTTGAGCTTTTGAAAGCTCTCCTCATACTCTTCGGTCCACCTGAACGAAGCACCCTTCTGAGACAATCTGGTCATAGGTGCAGCAATAGATGAGAAATCATCTACGAATCAACGGTAATACCTTGCCAAACCAAGAAAACTCCAGATCTCAGTAGCTGTAGATGGTCTAGGCCAACTCTGAACTGCTTCAATCTTTACCGGATCTACCTTAATCCCCTCACTTGACACGGCATGACCTAAAAATTCTACTGAATCAAGCCAGAATTCACACTTTGAAAATTTTGCATACAACTTCTTTTCTCTCAAGGTCTGAAGCACGGTCCTCAGATGTAACTCATCATCCTTCCGGCTTCGGGAGTACACCAAGATGTCGTTAATAAATACAATGACAAATGAGTCAAAATAGGGCTGGAATACACTATTTATCAAGTGCATGAATGCTGCTGGGGCGTTGGGTAGCCCAAATGACATCACAAGGAACTCGTAATGACCATACCGAGTCCTGAAGAAAGTCTTCGAAATATCCGGCTCCCGAATCTTCAACTAATGATATCCTGAACGCAAGTCAATCTTTGAGAACATTCTAGCACCCTATAGCTGATCAAATAGGTCATCAATGCATGGCAACGAATACCTGTTCTTTATTGTCACCTTGTTCAATTGTCGATAATCAATACACATGATCATCGAACGATCCTTCTTCTTTACAAACAAGACCGGAGCACCCCAAGGTGATACACTAGGCCGAATGAAACCCTTATCAAGCAACTCTTGTAACTGCTCCTTTAACTCCTTCAACTCTGCAGGGGCCATACGATATGGTACAATAAAATGGGTTGAGTGCTCGGCAACAGATCAATACCAAAATCATTATCCCTATCAGGAGACATGCCCGTAAAATTAGCTGAAAACATATATGGATAGCCCCTCACTACCAGAACTGACTCAACGGTAGGAGTATCAATACTGTCATATCTCACAAAGGCTAGATATGCCTCACACCCCTTCCCAACCATCCGCTCTGCCTTAAGGGAAGATACCACCCTGCTAGGAACATAATCTGAAGTACGCCTCCACTCTACCATACTGAGCAACAATAGGTCGGCTCTGGTCTCAAAACCACCAAGAACAACTTAACACGACCGATGCACACGGTCAACAACAATGGAATCTCCCGCAGGCTTGGACACATATACAGGAAAACTCAAAGAATCACAGAATATACCCGAACATGGAGCAAAGTAAGATGATACATAGAAATATGTGGAGCCTAGATCAAATAAGACTGATGCATCTATATGACAAACTGGAACAATACCTGTGATAATTAAGTCGGATGCAACGTCCACCCTGGCCGGCTGTTTAGGTGGAGTGGCAACAAACTTCACCTGCCTCCCCGGTACTCTTCGCAAATGCAAGACCTCTCTCGCGAATGCGTATAAGGACACCAGACACCAGAAAATCTACAGCTCAACAAGTTTCGAAATGTGCTGAACATGGTCCGAATCACACCCGAGGTCCTTAGGACCTCAACCAAACATACCAACAAGTGCTAAAACATCATACGAACACGCTCGAAACATCAAATCACAACAAACAACACTAGAACCATGAATCATACATCTATTCAAACCTAATGAACTTATGAACTTCCGAATTTCAAAACTAATGCTAATTCATACCAAAATAACTCCGATTGACTTTAAAATTTGCACACCATTCATATCTGACATGACAGACTTATTTCAACTTTCAAAATTGAAATCTGACAACGATATCATTAAAGTCAACTCCCAATCAAACTTCCCAACCTTTCAAACCTTCAACTTTCTAACTTTTGCCAATTCATGACGAAATGACCTACGGACCTCCAAATCAACATCCAAACAAGCTCCTAAGTCCAAAATCAACATAAGGAGCTATTGGAACCGTTAAAAATTCATTCCGGAGTCATCTACATGAACGTCAAATTACGGTCAACTCTTACAACTTAAATCTCCAACTTAGGGACTATGTGTCCTATTTCACTCCGAAACTTACCCTGAAACCAAAATCAAACACCTTGGAAAGTCACATAATCACAATATAGTATGGAGGAGGCAATAAATAGGGATCGGGGCTCAAATACTCAAAACGACTGGCCGAGTCGTTACAAAGAGATTGCTCATTGATGGTAAGCTAGGAATTCACATTTTTAAATATATTTCCCACTCTTATTACTACACTTTGATTGTGTTTAAACCTAATTGCTAGTACTTTGTTCTTATTACGTGTGGTATGCTGTGTAGGATTTGATTTCGAGTGAAGAAGCAAGTTTGGAGCTAAAATGGATGATTTGGAGTTTTGAATTCTTAGTAGAAGCCCAAGAATTAAGCTGGGATCACATTTGGAGGTCGAGGACCAAGACAATGTTAAAAATTGAGAAAAAATATTATTCTAAAAAAAATACTACCGCACCTAGGGGCGTGCCACGGGGCGCAAGGTGCTAGTGCAAAATTCCTAGCGTAAAATTTTTTAGCTCTCTGAAAAATTCCACTAATGCGGCACATAATGCACCGCCCGGGGCACCGCGTTTGTGCATTTTCGTTAGATTAATTTCCTACTTCGGCTGGGACATGGTACTTTCGTCCGGACCTGTTCCTACATGGTATAAATACACCAAAAATGCGATTTTTGGAGGACTTTTGACCTTGAGAGCATTTGGAGAGCATTGGAGGCTTCAAGACATAAGATTTCATCTTCCTTCTACCAATTCAATTAGTGAGTTTCGATTTTAATGTTGGATTAATATTTTCTTAATCTTTAACTCTATGTGTGATGACGTTCTCTATATCTGTGGAGTAGTTTAGCATAGGGTTTAACATGATTCGGTGATTTGGTTGTTATTTATGAATTTTACTACTGTTTAATTGCTTGAATTTATTGGAGGATCTTTAAATTTAGTTGTGATTTTATTCTTTATAATATTCAATTGAAAGATGAACATCTTATTGAATATTATTGCAGCGTATGCCTTAGTTTATTTTGGTGATTCTTTGAAGTAATATAGAGAGCTTTTTGAGTTACCGTTTAAATTAAGATTGAGAAATATTTGCCAGAAATTTTTCTTAGATCATTCCTACCAATAGATTCTTGCAAGTTTCACCGCACTTCACATTAGTTTATTTAAAAGATTTAGATTTAACTGAGAGAGGAATCTGAATCGGAAGTATAAGTTAATCATCTATTGAATTCGTGAGAATCGATAAAACCTTAAGAGTGAAATATAACAATGTCAAATTCAGGATAACAGTCTTGCACCTATCATGTCAAAACCCTTATCCTTCGTCTTGATAATAACCCATTGCTCTACTCTCTAGTTCTCTGTAACCAATTATTAATTGCTTTAGTTTTAATAGTTAATTGTATTTCGTATTCATCCCAAATCAAAATGTTGAACATCCTCAATAGTATTTAACCAGGAAGTTGGAACATTGTTTAAATAGAGACGATAATTTACTATACTATCTTTGATTAGCGAGCATTAATTTATGTTGTATTTTGTGCTCGTCAAATTTCGGCGCTGTTGCCGGGAATTGGCAATCAATAGTGTTCAAATTAAGTTTTGGTGCTAATTAGGAAATTATTTTCTTTTCTTCTTGTTATTATTATTACTATTATTTTTAATTAGTTAATTTCTCTTCAAGATTTCTTTTATAGTACCTGAAAAGTGCTAGGAGGAAAACATGAAGAAAATATTCTTGATATTGAACTCTGATGTGAAGATGGAGCACAACAAGTCTAAGACAACAGTTGAAGAGCTAGCAGCTGAACATTATCGCAAGTCTGCTGTTGGTTTTAAATGTAAGGGACATCATCTGTGGGTTGACTGTCAAGCAGGTAAGTATTCTTCCCATGGTTCATCTTTTGAAAAATCTCACTTTCTAGTCCTTCCAGGTATGAGGTTTCATATGGCTACAATCTAGACTCTGGATGGAAAGAATACCCTTATTATGACTGGAATGAAAGCATAGTGAGACAGCCACCCCAAGAGGAGAATGGTAGTTTAGAAGAGCTTATGTATAAGTTCATGAATAATGTTGAATAAAGATTTATACAAAATCAAGAAGGACTTATACAATGATGAAGCTATTGAGAACCTAACAAAGCAAGTGAGTCAAATAGTAAGTGTAATTTCAGAAAGCTCATTTCATTGTCATGGTGAATATATGGAGGAAATACCCAGTGAGAATGAGCCTAACCAAGAGGATGAGCATCTATAGAGAGAGCTTTCCACTCTGCAAGAGAATTCTGATTCAACTGAGATGATTGAAAATAAGGCTTTGGTTGATTGCGAAACAATAAAAAAAGAGTTCAAACCCCCAGAGACCTTTCTACATTTACAACCTTTAATAGAGAAGAATGAGAAACAAATAGTCTTGGACATACCACAAGAATATTCACATGAACTTTCTTCTTTGCTTTCTTATTCTAACCTTGATCATGTGGATTTTATTTTTGAAAATTTACAGGAAGATGTAGGGATTGATCCTATAAAAGAATACAGAAATAACTTAATCATGAACGGACAATTCAACGCTCAAGATGAGGCCAAGAAAGAAAGAAAAGACGGGTGTTGTAGATATCGTTAGAGGAATTTGGCTTACTGAGCTCCATAAATAATCTCAAGGAGTGAAACCAAGGAATGAATTCAAAATTAGGTGTGGAGTTTAGAAGTTCTGAGAAAAGAAAAAAATTCAGGGGAGTTTACTTTATCTCTTGCTTTTTCTGTATGTGTCATGGGGACATGCCACAATTTAAAGTGTAGGGTGAGGTATCTAAAAATGTATATGTGTGTTTTTTTTTGTCTCCTTATCTATGTGTGTGTTTTCGTCATTGTTTTGTTTTAAGAAAAAAAAATAGATTTTGACTTTTCCCAACAATGGATTTCCTCGACTGTTTTCTTGAAGCATTAAAGTCGAAGAAAAATATTGTCTTTCATTTTTTTATTTTTTGTTTAGATAGTGTACAACTCCCTCTTGGTTTTTCTTTATTCCACGGTTCTTTTTCAAGGATTTTTATTTGAACCGAGTGTAGTTTTTTTTTTATAGGATTAATGAAGTCTTGTGCTATTGTGTTAAATGGAGATAACTTGTCATAACTTTGTTGTGCCTTGAGAGCGGTGAGTGCCTTAGCTGTGACGGCCAAGTTCAGTTCTTGACTCATGAATAAGTACCCTAATTTTTTTGATCATGACTTTGCTTAACTGCTTTGACTACAGAGTCAGGATAGATCCATTCCTAAGTGAGTTATGTGCTAATGTATGTGTGAGATTTTATTGATATTCGGTGTATGTCAGTTGTTGCTCCCTAACGCACATGCAAGTATACGCGGTCAACAAGTAATATAGGATTGTAAATCCAGGTTATCGTACCCATAGGGACTTAATTTAACTACTTACCAACGGACCAATATTGTTATTCACGCAAGCCAAATTCGAATGCAAATATTGTTTAATCTAAACTACAGCTCTAAATTATAACGAGTATTATCAAGAACAAATTACGTGTTGTTTAATCAATAGAAACAAATATTCTAGGGTTGTGATTATTTCACCAATTCTATTGTGTTCTAATTAACTTTCCTTTCATATAATTCATGTATGGTTGCTAATTAATCGATAAACGTTCTCATAGCCTTCTTCCGAAGTACTATTCGCCTATTCTTAATAAATTAAAACCTATATTCCTATGGAGTTAATCTATCAAGAATGGAATAAAAACACGATACTCAATTAAGTATATTCCTATCCTAACCACGAATCGCCCCCCTTAAAAGGTTAAGAACATGCTTTCTTCAATTCTTCTCTAATCTAAACATAGTTTTCCCAAACATAGCATAGATAGTTGATAGAACCTAATTGATGGCCAAACAATTAAGCAATTAAGCATAGAATTGAAGAAACAACCATATAATCATGAATTATAATCAAGAAATCGTTAACTTCAAATCACAATATTCATGGCTAATCACAACCCCAGAACAAGGGTTGATTAGCCACTCATGTTTGAATCAATCAAAATATAGAGTATTGAATAAACTATAAAAATACTAGAAAAGGATGAAGAACTGATGATTGATGCTTCCGTCCGATGTTCCGTTGTGTTTTTGCCTCCCAAATCACATTCTATATGTCCCTCTTGGGTTTGGATGTGTTTATATAGGTGTTGGGAAGAGGTAGGGTCGAAAATAGTAGACTTCTAGAGGAAACAGGATAGTTTCCCGATGTCGGCGCCCTGGCTGGCGCCAGGCGCCCCCCAGGGCGCTGCGTCCAGTACCCTTTTTCAACTCTCTGCCTCCAGCGCCACCGGTGGCGCCCAATGCTCCTTCGTCCACTTTTATCTCGTTTTGGCTTGTTTCTTGGTCATTTCGCACCCAATTGCTCCCGACTCATTCCTACACATAAAGATACTTTAATTTAACATGAATTGTAGCAATTAACATCCCAATTTCATAAAACAAAAGCCAAATATGAGGTGATTTACATAGAAATATATATCTTTTACACCAAACATCACACCCCACACTTAGACTCTTGCTCGCCCTCGAGCGATGGGATTATATACCACTTCCCAACTACATCCACTTAATATCATCATGAAGCATTCGACTTTTCAATCAAATTATACTTTTGAACATAATCAACACTAGTAAATAAGCATGAACACATAATTAATCCATATAATTCCCGTAAAGTCTACTTAAGCATAGTACTTCAATATCATCCAACAACCCAAATGTCACCACCCAACCTCAAAAGCCGACTTGCAACCATTAAGCAATCTCAATACATATACTTACCTAACAAGATAATTTACAACATTACCAATCGCTTATGAAATCATGTGCCCTTACCACAATCCGAAGAGTGAACATAGATGAATAATATCACGCAATTTTTGAACAAAATGCCCTCACTCTCACAAAGAACTCATATGCTTCCCGTAATAGTACCATAAGCTTGCCCGTAGTGTAGATTTCTACTAATTGAGTTAGTCACATCTAAGATCAACTAGGACTTTTACGGTTGTAATGTAGGCTAGAGGACGGGTAGGATATATTTGGTAATAGTGACTAGTCCTCCTAAGCACTTAATACACTACAATCACAATTCGAGCACTTTTCTTTTTCAATTACTAAACTTGTCTCATATACACAGCCTTCCTTTTTCAACTCAGCATTTCTATCATTCCACTAGCACAAATCAATAGGAGGTGTTTTTCTATATATTTTTCACTAACATTTTTCTAACATTTTTTCTTTTTTCTTCTTTTCACACTCCATACAAATATTCATCAGCTAGTGATTCTTAATTTTAGCTTCATTGCACCGACAAGTCCTTTCACGGGTCCACTCATAATCAAGACAATCCCCCAAACTCTACCCTTATTTCTTTTAGCTACTAAGTACCGTAGGAGGTAAAGGTTCAAATAAGGTTTAATTCAAGAACAAAATAAGGGAATGGCTTGTAATGTAGGTACCAAATAAAAAGGCCTATAGGCTCAAAGGGGCTAGCAACGGACAATTTTATATTCGATGTGACAGGCACATCTATAATCAAACAAGAAAATGCCTATATCATTTCTTAGATTAGCCAACTTACAATTTCGCTTCAATTAACACACGGGGCAAGTTCTAGACTATACAGGATAGCATAGAGAATCAAAACCTCACTCACACAATGCACATGACTCAATCACGACGGTTCTATTCAAATTTTAAGTCAAGCAAGCATAGATAATTGAAAAAATTAAGCAGTAATTACACTATATGGTATACAAGTCAACAACTGAGAAGGGGTGTCACAAATTGGGCGGTTTTCTTTAGGCTTACAATTTAACTAAACGGGAAATAGATCATGCGTCATAGCCTATTGTACTAGCATCAACTATGTCAAGAAGTATCGCTACATAACTCAGTTCTTTCTAAAATATTCCTAAAAAGAAATTAAATTGCCCGGTTCGAGCTACATCCTTGGAAAAGAACCGATGCCTTAAGAAAAACCAAGGAATATTACCTGACTATCCTAAAAATAAAATAAAATCTTTTTGTTGTTTTTAATCAAATTCTATCCCTCAAGAAAAGGATTCATCGTCGGGAAAACTCTGAAATATATATATATATATATATATATATATATATATTTTTT
>MCJB01050017.1:51769-82334 GCA_002018475.1 Nicotiana obtusifolia
ATATATATATATATATATATATATATATATTTTCTGATTTTTTCTGAAATGTTTTTTTTTGTTTTTTTTTTTTAAATTATAACAAACAAACAATATACTACAAGAACAACACAAACAACAATACTAATCATAATCTACTAAAAGAAATAAATTAAACTCACAAAACTGAAACTAACAAATTAAAACTAGCAATATACATAATCTGAAATCACAAAACACACAAGTTTTCACAAACATATAACACCAGCACAAGTAGTAGTTCCCCCACCCCACACTTAAATTATGCATAGTCCCCGATGCATTTAAAACATGAAAAATAAAGTAGGGCGAAAAGGAATCCCTGTCAGTCCGTGCCGGTCTCCTCGGAATCCAGCTCAAAAGGCACCAACGCCATAGGTCCGATTGCGCCATCGTCATCATCCCCCTCGTTGTCCGAGCCCTGCACTGTGTTGGCGTCCTCTGATGAATGTACAGGGCTGCCAGGTGCAATCTCTAACATCTCTTTAGACGTGCCGGATAGATCATCGCGCAGATGCATGCGCTCTTCATCAGTGATGCCGGCTCGGCTCATGAGCAGATTGATAGCGTTGTACATATATTTGTTGAAATTTTCTTCACGCTCCAATCGAGTCGCGGGGGTGAGCTTGGCCGACGTTTCCATGACGACAGTGATATCCATCAGCCCTGCTGGTGCTTTTACAACTTCGTCGTGCCCAGGATATTCAGGTACTCCCAAGAACCTCATGTACTACGTCAGAATGTTGCCAAAATACAGCCGCCGAATCTGCCACCCGAATCTAGTGCGGGCCATTTCGTTGAGCATAATCTCAGCGATATTGATAGGTCGACCGGTCATGAGTGAGAAGATCAGACACACTCTGGCTCAGGTGCAGTCACTGCTGTGTTCGGCAGGCATCAGTCTAGCCTGCACAAAATTCTGCCATACCTTGGCAGTGTTGTTGAAATCTGCCCTAACCATGGAGAGATGAATGTTCCCTTGCTTCTTGTTCCACTTGGCAGTCTCTGTGGGTCGGCATTTTCAACCCCTAGATAGTTACACAACACTTCTCTACCTAATGGCACATCGGTTCTGCCAACATGAGAGATAGAGCGATGATGGTTCCAGTTGGCATACAGTTCACGAACCAGACTCAAATTGGCTGGCCCTGGGCAGTCCAGAAATTTTTCCATTCGTGAGATGTGTAGTCTGGAGAGTACGTCCGGGAACCATTTTTCTAAAGTGGTTGTGTTGATGCCCATCTCGGAAACATAGCGCCCAGTCGGCACGAAGTTTCGATACCATACCGCCACAGCATCATTAACCAATTCTAATCGAGGACGAGGCCTGGATGGGACTTGCTGTGATCCCTTGTCCATTTGCTTTCCCTTGGATTGTCTCGAGGAGCCCTCTCTTTGTTTTCACTTCTTCGGAACCTGTGAAGTAGCGGAGGCTTTTCCAAGACCTTTCCCTTTAGCATCATCACGAGCCATAATGTCCTGCAACACGAGCAAATAAAAAAGTGAGCAAAGTGTAATACAGATACCGTGGGTACAATGTCATTAAAGGACCCCACAATTAAACTCTAACCATAGAAGCAAGGGTTGCAATACAAACTACGGGTACTCAAGACTTCCCCATATGTCACAAATAAATAGTGATCATGGCGACGTGAATAAGCGATACTGACAACGAAAGGTAACAACTCAGCACTTTCTATGCTAATGCTGGAATATACATACATTAAGCTATCTTACACAATTATACAACATACATATACAAGAGTAAAAGCATAAGAAGATGTGCGGCATCAAATTCCTATCCCTCAACTAGTAACGTCCCCCCGAGATACCCCACACTTAGTTCAAATGCCTATTCAAGTGTCGTCGGCTACTCAGACTTCACCGGTGCATGAAGAGTCTCATTCAGGCATTTAAACAAATAGCTTGTGGGCATGAAAGGTGTTCTTCACTTTCCACAATGGTGAAGTATAGTGACCCTCCCGATTTTGACGGAGTAGAGGGAATTTTAGTTTACTACTCCGATAACAACAAGAACCAAACAATATTTTCACACAAACTTACTACTATGAAAGTGTGAGAAGAGAAGAAGATATGGGGGATTGTTAGGGAAGGGAACATGAACATACATGCAAAATATAATACATTAACAAAAATAAAAGAGAAGATGAAGGAGAAGATAAAGTGTAACATACCTGAAGATTAGAGAGATAAGAGAGAGTGAGAAAGCTGAAATTTTTAGTGAAGAAGAAGAAGAAGAAGTGCGTGGGTAGAGGGGGAGGTTTTGTTTTGTTCTGTTTTGTGTTGTGGAGTGTTGAAAACGGGTGGGTTGGGGAGTCTTAATGGGTGTTAAGGTTAGTAAAAATGGGTTCAAAGGTCGGGTTAGCGTGTATGGGTCAAAATTACAAAGTAAAAAGAAAAATAGAAAACATACCTGACACCCCCCCAGCCGACGCCTAGCGCCCCTCCTGGCACTGGGGGTCTCGAGCACACTGCCTAGGGCGCCACAGGCGGCGCTGGGCGCTGAAGGCAGAAAGTTTCCCCCTTGTTTTTTTTCACTTATATATCTTACAACATCACTTCTAATAATTGTATACATCAATTGTATTCCCCTATCTAATCTAAAAGAATAAAACAAGAAGTTAATCTAAGAAAATAATAACAATTGGGTTGCCTCCCAACAAGCGCCTAATTTATCGTCGCGGCACGACGAAGTTTTTTTGCTTTACACATTGGTGAGCACAACTTTGGTTTTTTCTCTGTTAATCAAACCTTCCCAATAGTGCTTAACTCTCTGACCGTTCACCAAAAATTTTCGTTCACTATTCAAAGCTCGTAGTTCGATCGCACCATATGGAGTGACCCTTACCACTTCAAACGGACCTGACCATCTTGATTTAAGCTTTCCAGGAAATAACCTTAGTCTTGAGTTGAACAATAATACTTGTTGGCCGGTTCAAAATGGCGTGGCTTGATGTGCTTGTCGTGCCATCTTTTTGTCTTCTCTTTATACAACTTAGCATTCTCATATGAGTGTAGTCGGAACTCATCTAATTTGTTCAGTTGCATAAGCCTTTTTTCGCCCGCTGCTTCAAAATCCATATTCAGCCTTTTGATTGCCCAATATGCTTTATGCTCCAATTCCACCGGCAAGTGGCATGCTTTTTCATAAACCAATTTGTAGGGGGATGTTCCAATTGGTGTTTTGTAAGCTATCCTATATGCCCAAAGAGCATCATCCAGCTTCGAAGCCCAATCCTTCCTGTTCACACTCACCGTCTTTTCTAGAATTTGCTTAATCTCCCTATTTGACATCTCCGCTTGGCCGCTTGTCTGGGGGTGATATGTTGTAGCAACCTTATGACGCACCCCGTATTTTGCTAGAAGCTTATTTAATAGCTGATTGCAAAGTGCATTCCTTCATCGCTGATTAATGCCCGTGGAGTCCCAAATCTGGAGAATATATTCTTTTTTACGAATGCAGCTACTACCATTGCATCATTTGTAGGCAAAGCAATTGCCTCCACCCATTTCGACACATAATCAACGGCTAGCAAAATATATTTGTTCCCTCTGGAAGGTGGGAACGGTCCCATAAAGTCTATCCCCCAAACATCAAAAAGTTCAACTTCTAGAATGTTGTTTAGAGGCATCTCCTGCTTCCGTGTGATTGTGCCCGTTCTCTGGCATTGATCGCACCTTTTAACAAATGCATGTGCGTCCTTGAACAAGGTTGGCCAAAATAGACCGGACTGTAGTACCTTAGCTGTTATTCTGTCTCCTCCGTGATGGCCTCCATAAGGTGAGGCGTGACAATTATGCAGTACTGACTCCACTTCTTCCTCCGGGATACATCTCCTCATTAACTGATCAGCACACTGTTTGAATAAATAAGGTTCATCCCAATAATAGAAATTCACATCATGCAAGAACCTTTTTCTGGCTTCAGTCTTGAATTCAGGAGGAAGTACACCGCTCACCAAATAGTTCACATAATCAGCGTTCCATGGGGAAGAATCATGCTTGATAGCAAAGAGATGTTCATCTGGAAATACTTCTTTTATCTGTCCATCTTCCTCCACATGATCATGATTTTCTAGGCGGGATAAATGGTCAGCTACCTGATTTCTGTCCCCTTTCGATCTCTGATTTCCACATCAAATTCATGCAGCAATAATACCCAGCGCATTAATCTAACTTAAGACTCTTTTTTAGTAAATAGGTACCTGATCGCTGCATGGTCTGTGTGGACTACGACTTTTGTTCCCACCAAGTAAGCTCGGAATTTTTCGAAGGCCCATACTACGGCTAACAACTCTTTTTCTGTGGTGGTGTAATTTTGTTGTGCATCGTCAAGAATTTTGCTTGCATAGTAGATGGAGTGGAACACCTTGTCCTTCCGCTGTCCCAACACTGCCCCAATAGCCAAGTCACTTGCATCACACATAAGTTCAAATGGCAATGACCAATCCGGTGCTACGATGATAGGAGCAGTCACCAACTTCTTCTTAAGCTCTTCAAAAGCCTTGAGGCAGGAATCATCAAATTTGAAAGATACATCCTTTTCGAGCAACCTGCACAAGGGAGTAGCAATTTTAGAAAAATCTTTAATAAATCGTCTATAAAAACCTGCATGTCCCAAGAAACTCCGGACACCCTTGACTGAAATTGGTGGAGGTAATTTTTCAACCACCTCCACTTTAGCTTTATCTACTTCGATACCGGTCTTGGACATTTTGTAACCCAATACAATGCCTTCTTTCACCATAAAGTGGCACTTTTCCCAATTAAGCACCAGATTTGTTTCTTCGCAGCGTGCTAGCACCTTGCTGAGGTTCTTTACGCAGTCATCATAGGAAGACCCAAAAACTGAAAAATCATCCATGAATACTTCCACGAATTTTTCCACCATATCGGTGAAAATAGCCATCATGCATCTTTGGAATGTTGCTGGTGCATTGCATAGTCCAAATGGCATTCGCTTGAAGGCGAAAGTGCCATAAGGGCAAGTGAAGTTGGTCTTCTCTTGATCTTCGGGGCATATGACAATTTGGTTGTATCCCAAGTAGCCATCCAGAAAACAGTAGTATTCATTCCCTGCTAATCTGTCGAGCATTTGATCAATGAATGGGAGTGGAAAGTGGTCTTTGCGAGTCGCTTTGTTGAGTTTCCTGTAATAAATGCATACTCTCCATCCCGTGATAGTTCGAGTAGGAATTAACTCATTCTTTTCGTTCTCTACGACAGTCATTCCCCCCCTTTTTGGGCACACACTGAACTGGGCTGACCCAATTGCTGTCAGAAATGGGAAAAATGATACCCGCATCGAGCAATTTTATGACTTCCTTCTTCACCACTTCTTTCATTATAGGATTCAATCTCCGTTGCTGCTCTACACTGGGGCGGTGTCCATCCTCTAGAAAGATTTTGTGCATACAAAAAGATGGACTAATCCCCTTGATGTCTGCTATGGTCCACCCAATTGCCTTTTTGTATTCTCGAAGGACTCGAAGCAATTTTTCTTCTTGTGCTGGTCAAGCTGGACGATATAATCACTGGCAACGTCTCAGAATTACCCAAATAAGCATAGCACAGATGCGCTAGAAGTGGCTTGAGTTCTAGCCTTGGTGCTTCCTCAATAGACAGCCTGGGAAGGGTCAGAGTGACAGGCCTCTCCAATTCTTTGAATTTTCTGAACCCCTGAATATAATTGCAAGATATGTCCAGTATTTGCTCGATTTCCCCCATCATCTCATCTTCATTAAATTCCATATCCCCAATCAATATTCGTTCAATAG
Source organism: Nicotiana obtusifolia (assembly GCA_002018475.1). Taxonomy (NCBI): domain Eukaryota; kingdom Viridiplantae; phylum Streptophyta; class Magnoliopsida; order Solanales; family Solanaceae; genus Nicotiana; species Nicotiana obtusifolia. The sequence continues at coordinate 57,586 of MCJB01050017.1, forward strand.
GATTAGCTGGGCTCATGTAAGGCACTAAGGATGTGGAAACATTCTCCACCACCGAGATCATTGATAACTCCTCATAATGGGTTGGCAGCTGGAGTGCTTTATACACATTAAATACTTCTTCTTGATCTCCCACTCTCATCGTCATTTTACCTTCACAGACATTGATAATGGCGCGGCCTGTGGCTAGGAATGGACGCCCCAAAATAAATGGGACGTCCTGATCTGGCTCGTAATCTAGGATGATGAAGTCAGCCGGAAATATGAATGAGTCAACTTGGACCAGGACATCTTCAATTACTCCCTCCGGATGAGCCATGGAGCAGTCAGCCAACTGTAATATAACTGTCGTTAGGCGTGGGTCACCCAACCCCAACTGTCTGAATACTGAGAGTGGCATCAAGTTTATACTCGCTCCAAGATCACACAGAGCTCTTCCTACGGCATGTTTCCCAATTGAAATTTGAATGGTGAAGCTACCAGGATCCTTCAATTTCTGTGGTAGCTTACCTTGAATTCTAGAACTACACTCCTCGGTGAGTGCCACGGTTTCAAACTCAGTCAGTCTCCTTTTATTGGCCATAATATCTTTGATAAACTTTGCGTATTTAGGCACTTTTTGCAATATATCAACCAATGGAATGTTGATTTGTACCTGCTTCAAAATGTCAAGGAACTTTTTGTACGCCTCATTATCCCTCAATTTTTGTAACCTTTGTGGAAATGGAGGTGGGGGCCTTGCAACCAGTTGTGGGGGTTGCTTAGCTCCTGCCTCTTCAGCCGGCTTTTCAAATTCCTTAGATTTCTCTGTTGTTGCCTCTATGGTGATCGGCTTTTCATTAAAGGTCACCTGCTTCTTCTTTTTAGACTCTACCTCTTCCAATTGTCGACCGTTTCTCAATGATACAACATTCATTGCCGCCCTTGGGTTTGCTTCAGTATCGCTGGGTAGAGCTCCAGCTGGTCAAGTATTTTAAGCCCCGGCCAGCTGTCCCAATTGGCGTTCCAGATTCCTCACTGTTGTGGTGAGGGTTTGGTATTCTGTTCTGAACTGTTTATTATCTTGCACCAGCTATTTCAATAATTCATTCGTATTATCATTTGCCTGTGGAGCTTGCCTTTGCGGTTGATTATAATTCCCCTGCGGTCTACCTGGATTCTGCTGCTATTGATGACCACCCCATGAAAAGTTGGGATGATTCCTCCAATTTGGATTGTAGGTGTTCCCATATTGTGTATTTTGATTTAATGGCCCCCTGTCACTTGTATGGTTGTCACCACACATCTCACAGCACAATGACATCTGTTGGACCTGTTATCTTGGTTGAACCTGCTGCATCGTCATTCTGGTCATCTGATTGGCCGCTTTTGCCATCTCTGCTCTAATAGCTACAAGGTCATCCAATTCGATCAACCCAGCTCCCTTTTGTTTAATTGCTCTGCGCGAGTCACCGTCCCCTTGCCAATTATGATCATTGGCCGTGAAATTGTTCAGTAGGAGTTGGATTTCACTATAGGGCTTGGCCATGCAACTGCCCCCGCAAGCTGAGTCAAGGTTCATTTTTGAAGCTTCATCTAGCCCATCAACAAAAGTATGTCCCAGGACCTCATCCGTCTGGCAGTGATGTGGACAATCCCTAAGCAGCTTCTTATATCTTTCCCATGCCTGCCGAAGAGTTTCTCCTTTCCGTTGTTCAAATCCCAGAATCTGGCTTCTTAGTGACTTTGTCTTTTTGGTTGGGAAGAATTTAATGAGGAATTTTCTGGCCAGGTCATCCCATGTGTAGATAGAATTCGCAGCTCCTTTTGCAACCACTGCTTTGCTTCCCCCAATAGGGAAAAGGGAAACAATATCAACCTTACATAATCTTTGGAAACGTTTGGATAATTATAAGTATCCGTGATTTCCAAAAAATTCTGAATATGTCTCTGTGGGTCTTCATGCGACAGTCCCACATACTGTCCTGTGGATTGGATCAGCTGCATCATGTATTGTTTTAGCTCAAAGTGCCTCGTGATTTCAGGTTTGACAATTGCCTGAGTCATGTTGGCAAGATTTGGTCTTGCAGCTTCAATTACCGCTCGTTCCGCATTACCCGCCATCTCAATTGGCTGTGGTTGAACGACAATGTCCAACTCTCTGTTAATTCTAGTTCTGGCTGTTATCTCCCTCCTTACTCTGTGTAGTGTTCGTTCAATTTCTGGATCTAAAGGAAGAAGGTTGTTTGCGCTTCTACTCCTCCGCATTCAATAGAAGAGCCTGTGTCAATGCAAAAAACGTAAGCCGATAAGTGAAACTTGAATAAATAACAAATATAAGCTTAAGTTGGTAAAGTAGCAGATTTTTAAGTCCCTGGCAACGGCGCCAAAAACTTGTTGCTTCCTTACGCACACGCAAGTATATGTGGTCGACAAGTAATATAGGATTGTAAATCCAGGTTATCGTACCCACAGGGACTTAATTTAACTATTTACCAACGGACCAATATTGTTATTCACGCAAGCCAAATTCGAATGCAAAATATTGTTTAATCTAAACTACAGCTCTAAATTATATCAAGTATTATCAAGAACAAATTACGTGTTGTTTAATCAATAGAAACAAATATTCCAGGGTTGTGATTATTTCACCAATCCTATTGTGTTCTAATTAACTTTCCTTTCATATAATTCATGTATGGTTGCTAATTAATCGATAAACATTCTCATAGCCTTCTTCCGAAGTACTATTCGCCTATTCTTAATAAATTAAAACCTATATTCCTATGGAGTTAATCTATCAAGAACGCAATAAAAACACGATACTCAATTAAGCATGCTGATTAAGTATATTCCTATCCTAACCACGAATCTGCCCCCCTTAAAAGGTTAAGAACATGCTTTCTTCAATTCTTCTCTAATCTAAGCATAGTTTTCCCAAACATAGCATAGATAGTTGATAGAACCTAATTGATGGCCAAACAATTGAGCAATTAAGCATAGAATTGAAGAAACAACCATATAATCATGAATTATAATCAAGAAATCGTTAACTTCGAATCACAATATTCATGGCTAATCACAACCCCAGAACAAGGGTTGATTAGCCACTCATGTTTGAATCAATCAAAATATAGCGTATTGAATAAACTATAATAATACTAGAAAAGGATGAAGAACTGATGATTGATGCTTCCGTGCGATGTTCCGTTGTGTTTTTGCCTCCCAAATCACGTTCTATATGTCCCTCTTGGGTTTGGATATGTTTATATAGGTGTTGGGAAGGGGTAGGGTAAAAATAGTAGACTTCTAGATGGAATAGGACAGTTTTCCGACGTCGGCGCCCTGGCTGGCGCTAGGCGCCCCCCAGGGCGCTGCGTCCAGTACCCTTTTTCAACTCTCTGCCTCCAGCGCCGCAGGTGGCGCCAGGCGCTGCCTGTGGCGCCCAATGCTCCTTTGTCCGCTTTTGTCTCGTTTTGGCTTGTTTCTTGGTCATTTCGCACCCAATTGCTCCCGACTCATTCCTACACATAAATATACTTTAATTTAACATGAATAGTAGCAATTAACATCCCAATTTCATAAAACAAAAGCCAAATATGAGGTGATTTACATAGAAATATATATCGTTTACACCAAACATCATCAGTTAAGGTCTAGAACTTCATGGGTGTTTGCAAAGCGAAATAGTAGTATTGTTCAGTCTAGGAAGTGATATATGCATTTCTTTTTTAAGCCAGATATATGTCTTTAACCCACCAAAATTAATGTGTATCTTAGTTTGCCTCTTTGAGCATGTAATCCTATTTCTTTGGCAACCACACGACAAGCCTGACCCCTTTGTTTGAATTGACTATTTGTTTGAACCTTTTACCTCTCTTGAGCACTTGAAATTGTTATGAGCTTGTTAATGGCTAAGTAGAAGTATGGTTGGGTTTTTGAGTTGAACTGAGAAAAAATGGAGAAAGGTGCATTGTTTGAAAATTGTGAGAGCTATTTGTAGGGAATTGAAAAATAAAGTGAATTTTCTTGAAAAAAAAATCAAAACTTAGAAAGAAAAAAAGAGTTGCATATGTATTAGAAAAGAAAAAATATTTGATTCCTTGCTAGTGGTAGTTCTCATCTTGTTTGCGCTTAAAGAAATTGGGAGCTTGGTACTATTTTGTAAAGGTTGGGGTTTGGGTAAACACAAGCTGAGGTTTTAAAATGTGAAATTGTATGTATTAAAGTATTTAGGGAAGTGAAGTCACTGTTATCCAAATTGTATCCTGTCGGTCTCGCAGCCTACATTACAACCAAAATAAACTCCTACTTGATCTTTGACTGAATAAGCTCAAATTAGTTGAGTATTACACTACGGGCAGCCTATGGTACGTCCTCTGTGGCACATGAATTGTAATTCTGAGAGTGAGTGGATTCTTTCTATCTTGAGTTCCTTGAGTGAATTCGTTCTATCTTGAGTTCCTATTTGTTCTTGAATCTTATTGTGTGAGAAACTACTCTCTATTGTTTGTGGGAGGGCACATGATTTATGAAGGAAAGGCAATGTCTTTAGCCTCTGTGTTAGAATAAATAAGCAGATTTTTGAAAAATACGTGGTGGTTGTGAGTTGAGTCTTGAGGCTAGGTTGTTTTGGTATGGTGTTTAATCTACATAAATTATTCTTGACATGATGAGTTAGGAGAGTTGCTTGAAAATGTCGTCTCTAATTGAAGTGTAGTTTGTATTTCTCGAGGACGAGCAGGTCTAAGTGTGAGGTGTTGATGGTACGCTAGGAACTCACATTTTTAACTATATTTTACACTCTAGTTACTACATTTGATTTTATTTAAGCCTAATTGCTAGTTCTTTGTACTTATTACATGTGTTATGCTGTGTAGGATTTGATTTTGAGTGAAGAAGCAAGTTCGAAGCTAAAATGGATGATTTGGAGCTTTGAAGTCTGAATAGAAACCCAAGAAATTAAGCCGGGATTACATTCGGGAGTCGAGGATCAAGTTTGAATGTTAAAAATTGAGAAAAAATAATGTACTCTAAAAAAAATACACTATCGCACAGTGGGGCGCAAGGTGTTTGTACAAAATTCCTGCAGAGTGAAATTTTTTAGCTCTCTGAAAAATCCCACCAATGCGGCGCATGATGCGCCGCCTGGGGCGCCGTGTCTGTGCATTTTCCTTAGAGTAATTTCCTACTTCTGCTTGGAGAGGATAGTTTTGTCCAGGTCCATTCCTACATGGTATAAATACACCAAAAATGTGATTTTTAGAGGACTTTTGACCTTGGGAGCTTTTGGAGAGCATTGGAGGCTTAAAGATACAAGATTTCATCTTCCTTCTACCAATTCAATACACAAGTTTGGATTATAACGTTGGATTAATATTTTAATATTCTTTAACTCTATTTGTGATGACTTTCTCCATATCTATGGAATAGTTTACCGTAGGATTTGACATGATTCGGTGATTTGGTTGTTGTTTATGGATTTTACTATTGTTTAATTACTTGAATTTATTGGAAGAGCTTTAATATTAGTTATCATTTTATTATTTATAGTGTTTAATCGAAACAGAACATCTTATTGAATATTATTGCATCATAGGCCGTAGCTTATTTTGGTGATTCTTTGAAGTAATCGAGAGAGATTTTTGAGTTACCGTTTAAATTAAGATTGAGAAATATTCACGAGAAATTTCTCTTAGATCATTCCTGCCAATAGATTCTTCCAAGTTTCACTGCACTTCACATTAGTTTATTTGAAAGATTTAGATTTAATCAAGAGAGGAATTTGAATCGGAAGTATAAGTTAATCACCTATTGAATTCGTGAGAATTGATCGAACCATAAGAGTGAAATATAACAATGTCAAATTCAGGATAGCAGTCTTGCACCTATCGTGTCAAAACCCTTATTCTTCGTCTTGATAATAACCCATTGCTCTACTCTCTTTCTTTGTAAACAATCGTTAATTGATTTAATTTTAATAGTTAATTGTAGTTCGTACTCATCCCAAATCAAAGTGTTGAACATCCTAAATAGCATTTAATAGAGAAATTACTTTGTCATGACCCAAAACTCAACCTGTCGTGATGACGCCTTTCATGGTACTAAGCAAGCCGACTCTCTAACAATCCCAACTCTTTCAAATTCAAGATATGCTAAAACAGGTTTAAATAAATAAAAATCTCATAAAATGATAAAAATCGTCGCAACTCAATACAGAAGTTCCCAAAACTAGGGTGTCACTGAGTGCATGAGCATCTATACAATACAAGTCTTAAATACTGTTTGAGAAAAAAACTAAATCTGAATAAATAAGACTGAGGGATAGGGGAAGAGAGTCAAGGTCTGTGGACGCCAGAGCAACTAGCTCGAAAATCTCCAAAAGACTGAACAACTCTGAGAATCAGCACTCATCGTGACCGGAAACACCTGGATCTACTCACGAAGTACAGGGTTTAGTGTGACTACAACCAACTCAGTAAGTAACAAGTCTAACTATTGGGTTGAAAGTAGTGATGAGCTTCATAGGTATAGTTCAATTATAGGATTATAGTACAGAAATGTAGGTATGCTTTCAAGTTTAACAGTTAAAGCCCAAACAGGTAAATCATTTCAAGTTCTATTGAAACAAGATATGGTACATCTCGGTATCTACATGACAGTTATATATTCCAACTGAAGTATGAAACGGTAATGAAATCATATGCATACTCTCGGAATATCAGTCGCTCAGTCCTCCCATTCACTCCATCTTCATAGTCACTCATTCCTCGCAATCACTGCATCCTCACAGCCACTCAATCCTCTTCATCGCTCGGCACTCGTACTCGACACTCGCACTCGCACTCAGTAGGTACCTGCGCTCACTGTGGGTATGTAGACTCCGGAGGGACAAATCCATCCCAAGCGTTATAATAAGCCAATCATGGCATGAATTAATTACTCATGCTGCGACATGTAGCCCGATCCCATAAATATCCTCACAATCAGGCCCTCAGCCTCACTCTGTCATCAATCTTTTCAGTCTCTTGGGCTCACAAGAATCATGATAATCAACCCAAACAATGATGATAGAATGTATAAATAGATGGCAACAGAGACTGATATATGATATGCAAATAATAGCTGTGACTGAGTGCGTGATTTCAATTTAAGCAAATAATTCAACATGTAATGCGACCTCTATGGGTCTCAACAGTACCAAGATGTAGCCTAAGCATGATTTCTAACATGACTTGCAGCTCAATTTCTCTAACACATGGAGAAGATACAAATAACAACAAGATTATACAACTGTACAGTTCAACGGAATTGACCAAGTCACAATTCCAAGGTGCAAGCCCACACGCCCGTCACCTAGCATGTGCATCACCTCAACACCAGTTACATAGCACGTAATTCGGGGTTTCATACCCTCAGAATCCAAGTTTAGAAATGTTACCTCAAACCGTGCAAATCCCTACTCTCATAAGACCTTGCCTCGCGAATCGGCCACCGAATGCCTCGAATCTAGCGACAAAAGATTCGATACAATCAACTCAAGACGAAGGAATCAATTCTATAAGAAAATACTAAGTTCTTTATCAAAAGTCAAAAAGTCAACTTAAAAGTCAACCTCCAGGACCACGTCTCGGAATCCGATGAAAGTTAAAATATCTGAACACCCATTCAGCCACAAGTCCAACCATACCAAATTACTCAAATCCGATACCTAAATCTCACTCACAAATCCCCAATTTTCCAACTCAAATCACTAATTAAATGATGAAATCAAAGATATAATCATGAAATTTAACCAAAACTAAGTAAGAACCACTTACCCCAGTCACTCCCTTGAAATTCTCTTCAAGAATCGCCTCCAACCAAGCTCCCAAAATCAAATTTTGTAAAATGACTCAAACCCTCATTTTTAAAATATTTAAGTTCTGCCTAGATGTCCTTAATCGTGATCGCAGAAAATGCTACGCAATCGTGAAGCACAACTATGCTGCTCCACGAATAACCTTATGCGAATGCGAAAACCTCCACATGAATGCAATGCACTGGCCCTCAGACTTACGCAATCACGAACGACTCCACGTGTTCGCGATGAACAACAACGTGTGACCCAGCTTCTGCCTCATATACTCTACGCGAACGTGACCTTAGCCACGCGTTCACGATTCACTACTTCACTCAACTACGTGATCACATCACTCAACTAGCGAACTCGTAGAACAAAAACCTCAACTACCCAATTAAGACTACGCGATCGCGGACCTGTCCACGCGATTGCGTATAAGAAAACCAGATCTGTGCACCAGAAAACTTTAGCAATCTCCCAAGTCCAAAATTTGATCCGTTAACCATCCGAAACCCACTCGAGGCCCCCGGGACTTTCACCAAACATACCAAAAAGTCCTAAAACATCATACGAACTTGCTCGAAGCGTCAAATCACATCAAACAATGCTAAAACCATGAAGCACACATTGATTCAAGCTAGCATGCTTTGAGCCATGTTGAGAATGGTTCTATTTTTCCTCTTCGGTATACCATTTTGTTGTGACGATATGCTATTGTAAGCTCTTTTCGAATACCGTAAGTCCCAAAAAATTCTTCAAATGCCTTAGAGAAATATTCGCCTCCATGATATGTTCGGAAGCTCTAAATGGTTCTTCCTGTCTCATTCTTCATATGAGCTTTGAAACTTTTAAATACATTGAAAGCCTCTGAATTTTCCTGTAGAGAATACACCCAAGTCTTCCTGGAATAATTATCAATAAATGTAATAAAATATTTTTTACCTCTATTAGAAATTGAACTTATTGGCTCACAAATATCCGAGTGTACCAGTCCCAATACCTCCTTGGCTCTCCATGACTTACTTTTGAAAAACTGAGAACAATGTTGTTTGCCAATAACACATTCTTCACAAACTTGGGAGGAAAAAATAATTTCAGGAAGCCCCTCCATTATATTCTTCTTTTGAATAATCTAAAAGCCACCAAAGTTCAAGTGATCATTTCAAAAATGCCACAACCATGAAGGATCTTTCACTTCTACAATCAAGAAGATTGAACAATTTCAATCTTTAGATGGAACAATCTATTATGACTCATTTTTTTTCAATAGTTACAACTCTTCTGGAAAGATCATTAATTTCACAAGCATCATTTCTAAGGGCAATGATATACCTTTTTTCTAATAATTGAGAAACTCTCAATAAATTACTTTTCAAAGCAGGAACATAAAACACATTAGATATGGTTTCCACAACACCATTCCTAGTTCCAATATTAATGTGCCTTTTTCCGTTACATCCACAGCAGAACAATCACCAAAACAAACAGTTGAATGTAAGTGTTCATTCAAATATGAAAAATAAGACTTACTTCCACTCATGTGGTTGCTACAACCCGTTTCCACACACCAAACAACTTGCTCCTTATGCTCTTTTTCAGTATGAATTGCCATTAAAAAGGTCTCTCCTTCCCTGTTTTCAATAAAATTTGACTTTTCTTCCTTAATATTAGGTAGCTTAGTATAACATTCAGAATGATAATGGCCGAATTTAAGACAATGATAATATTCTACCTTTGATTTCTCAAAATCCTTTCCTCTGCCTTTGTTGTAGTCATCATTTGGCTCAAAATTTTTTACTACCTCTTTGTTGCCTCCATATATATATATTTCCTTGATCTTCTCTCCCTCTACCTCGACCTCTACCTCTAACCCTTCCTCTAAAATTGGAAGAAAAACAAAAGTAGAAGACTTAAAAGCTGCTCCTCGGAAGTTTGCGGTTCATCTCCTGCTCATGCACCAACAAGGATCTCTATAATTCGTCAAGCGATAGTGCATCTGTGTCTTTTGAATCCTCAATGGCGCAAATGACATAATCATACTTTGACATCAGGGATCTCAATATCTTTTCCACTATTATGACATTGCTCAAGTTACACACCATGGAATCACTCCTTGTTGCATATCTCTGTAGTTCTAGCATAGTAGCTAGTGACGATTCTCCTTCCTTCATCTGAAAAGTTTCGAAGTCACTCCTCAAGGCTTGAAGTTGAGCTCGCTTCACTCTCATAGAACCTTGATACTTTTTCTTCATGAAATCCCATATATCCTTGAAAGTTTCTTTGTAAATAATAGTTTTCAAGATGAGACTGTAGGCATATAAAATTTATTAAATTTAAATTCATGAAATAATTTGGACTATATCTTAAATTCAAGATATACAACAACAACAACAACAACAACAACCACCCAGTAAAATTTCACAGGTGCCAGTTCTAGGGAGGATAGTGTGTACGCAGACCTTACCCCTACCCCGATGGAGTAGAGAGGCTATTTCTGATAGACCATCGATTCAAGAAAATGAAAAAGAGGAAAAGAATAAAAGAGACAATATATCGGTACCATCAACAGATAGAAATAATAAACAGCATCATAAGAACCAGAAAATAGATAAAACGCAGCAACAATAACCAGTAAAGAAGGCCCGATGCTATGAAAAATGGAAGAATAGAGTGAATACAACATTAAACGCTGGTAGTCTAAGACAAACCCTATCAGACTAGCCTCACATCCCGTACGAAGTAGAAAAATGCTCAACTACCTTCTAACCTGCAACCCTAATGCTCGACCTTCACCTTCTTACCGGAGCATCAGGGCTTCTAAAATGTTATGGGCTAATATGATCGAATTAATTATATAAGTCCAAAATATATGGATTAAATAAATAAGTCCAAATTCATCGGGCTACCAGATGTAATTAGCTATAAGTGATAAGCCCACCTCATTAAGCCCAAGATGTCATCTTCCTAGAGGCCCAATTTGGTGCCACGTGTGAAATTACGTGGCAGTCAAAAAAAACAGCCAATAGGGTCATGCCACATGTCAAAATGAGAAGGCATGTCAAGTCAATTAAAATGCCTATAAAATTGTGCCACGTGTACAAGTGACATATTTTGGCCAATCAAATACGGCCTTGTCACACTTCAATCTAATTGGTCGGAAAGAGTTTGTTCTCATCACAACTCTTCTTTTCCACAACTATAAATAGGGGGCTTCATTACTCAGAAAAGACATCAGAAGTCATAACAAGAAGTAAGAGAGAGCTCGTGGATAAAAATCTGCAAATTTCTCTACAAGTTTCAAGTTTCAAGCAATCAAGTTCATGTTCAAGAAATCAAGCTTAAGTTCAAGAACGAACAACAAATCAAGGTTCAAGGAGTACGAATTAAAATCAAAGTTCGTGTTAGTTGAATTTAAGATCATTGTTCCTAGAAACAAATATAGATTCAAGATCAATCTCAAAGGCTCTTAAATATGTCTTAGAAAAGAAGAATCAGAGGAATCATAGAGATTGTAACGCTCAAACTATTTGAAATAAAATACTACGATTTTTGTAATATTTTTCGATCTCGATTATTTTCTTGATACAAATTTATCGCCTATAAATTTTGGTGTTGGACAATCTCTACCTCTCATCTCAACTTTTCAATCACCAAAGTTCAAGAACAACGAAATGGATTCAAATAAAATCAACTCCAGATCAACTTCCACCAAGGCTGCTAATTCCAGGTTCTACGCTGATGTGGAAAACATCCTCGGTATTACCTTTGGAAGCTTCAGACTAGTTACAAAAAGAAAAAAAAAAGCTCTTTAGGAAAACAAGCACTCCAAGTGTCTGTCCATATCAACCCCTATTTTTGGATTATCATCCCCAAAAAGAGCAAGATCCTCTACGAACGCACTTGAAGGAGGAAGCGACGTTGCTAAAAAAATTAAGAAAACTCTAGCTTTGCTAAACCTCTCCGGATCCAAGAACTCCACTCTGAAGGAAAATGAAGGTACTTCAAGTAAAGGTGATAATCAATCAATGTGATAATCCATGCTAGTCTCCGTCATCCACAGTAATCATGCAAGCAAAGGTGACAAATGCTTCGTCTGTGGAGGAGCAGTTGGCAAACTTGACAGAAGCAATTGCTGGCTTTGACCAAGTGTATGCAAAATCAAGATGCTAGATTGACAAGTTGACGGATAGAGTGGGAATCTTGATGGAAGAAGAACCCATGCACCTGCAACTTCCAAAGTGAGTGGGATGATTTCAAGATCAACTAAAGCAGTTCATTGAAGGGACTATTAGAAATAAGTATGAAGTTGCTTACACGTCCTCTTACATACGCAATGTCGTACACTGCAAGGATCGATATGTTGAAGATGAATGTTGGCTCTCAACTTCCAAAGTTCCAACAGTTTGATGGCAAAGGCAATCTAAAAGCAACACGTGGCACACTTCGTTGAGACATGCAATAATGTTGGGACTTATGGAGATTACCTCGTCAAGCAGTTTGTTTGCTTGCTAAAAGGAAATGCTTTTGATTAGTATACAAACCTCCAGGCCGGATCTATTAATGGCTGGGATCAACTAGAGCAAGAGTTCCTCAATCGCTTTTATTGCACAAGGTGCACTATGAGCCGAGTGGAACTTACGGATACTCGTCAACGAAAGGGTAAACCAGTTATCGACTTATCAATCATTGGAGGAATGCAAGCCTCAACTGCAAAGACAGGCTTAGTGAAGCTTCTAGCATAGAGATGTGCATCCAAGGCAAGCATTAGGGATTGCGCTACATTTTGCAAGGTATTAAGCCTAGAACATTTGAAGAAGTTGAAACACGTGCCTATGACATGTAATTAAGCATGGCCTCCGTTGGAAATGAAAGGCTGCCCATCTATGAGCCTTGCAAAGGGAACGATAAGCAAGAAGTCAGGAAATGGAGCAAGTTCGTACCCAAGTCTGAAAGCAAAGATGCTATGAATATAAACATATCACATGTGAAGTTCACAACGAAGGTGAAAAATAAATAGAGTACGAAATCTACTTCTTTTCAAGATAAGCCAAGTGGAAAGTTGACTCTAAAAGAAATGAAAGAGAAGGAGTACCCTTTTCTTGCTTTTGATGTCCCTGTTATTTTTGAAGAATTCCTTGAGCTAAAGCTCATTGAGCTTCCGGAGATGAAGCGACCAAATAAAGCTGGGAAAATTAATGATCCAAGTTACTACAACTATCATCGACGTGTGAGTCACCCTCTTGAGAAGTGATTTGTCTTCAAGGATAAAGTTATGGACTTGGCTCGAGAAAAAAGATCATGCTTGAAGATGAGAAGGCAAGTATGAACCAAGTCTCTATTACCTTTGGCTCATTCCATCCAGATGATTTATGCAGTCTTGAAGAAAGTAAAGACAAAGAAATACTGGAGAATAACAAAGTCGAAGTTGATCAGCCTGATGATGATAAAGGTTGGACGTGGATGACTCGTCGTAGGCGCCACAAAAGAATCAATAGAACAACTAACAAGGAAAATGATGGTAAAAAGACCGAGAAAACAAAATCCAGTAGCATTTGAGGAAAGCAAATGTGGAGGTGAAACACCCTCAAAAGCCACAACATCCAGTGGCATTAAGGAGTTTTTGCCAAGAAGGTTCCGCACTGTCATGACCCAAAATTCAACTAGTCATGATGGAACCTAACCCAACCCGCTAGGTAAGCCAAATAACATAAAACACATTTAATAATAAAATTAAAGTCAAGAGAGAAATAACTAAATCTTGATACAACTCCCCAAGGACTGGTAGTACAATCCATGAGCCATTATGACTTAAATTTACAAATTGAAATGAAAAATAATACAACATCTGTTTGAAATGTACATGAACAGAATCTTAAATCTAGAACTACCAAGAACTAGTGATAGTGAAACCTGGAACGGGGGTACATGTCCAATGCCAACTCCTGTCATTCATAACAACAACAGTTCCAAGATCTGCACGCAAGGTACAAAAATTTAGTATGAGTGCAACCGACCTCATGAACTCAATAAGTATCCTAACTAACCTCGGCGAGGTAATAGAAGCAAGAATCATAAATGATACTCGTTATCATCTGTACATTTCATAATATCAACAAATATAGAATAGATATAATCAAATCAGAAAATCTCAGGTGAAACCACCTTGGTGCTCACAATTCTTTATTTTAGAGTGTTCTGCTCAGTCAAAAATCCAATATATATGTAAGATATGCAAGTAAATCAGGTAAACAGTCAAGGAAATTTCAAGTAAAGATGAAATGCAGTAACCATATATCAGTACATTGCGGCACGCAACACGATCCAAATAACAATAAACCAATAAGGCCTGTTGCAGCATGCAACCCAATACAATAATAGTAACCAGCTCGGAGAGCTCACGTCAACCAGAAACCCGTCGGTTTCTCACAATCCGCATGTAAAACATCAAGAGAGAAACATGAGTGGGTGACCCTAGAGGGATGGATCCGTATACACACGATTGCACGGATAAATCATATGCTAATAATATCAACCATACGGATAACTCACGTGCTGCACGAAAAACGCATGTGCTATAATATCAATGTCTAGATCCGCACGGGAAATTCACATGCTAATAATATCAAGCTGCACAAACAACTCACGTGCTGATATCATGATCCGCCCGGCGTGGTCACATGCACAATATCATAATTGCCCGGCATGGTCACAGGCATAGCAACACAAACTGCCTGGCGCGGTCACAAACATAACATCACAATTCGTCCGGTGTGGTCATAGGCATAACAACATAGTCAGCCCGGCGTGGTCATAGGCCAATTCATATCACATAGAAGAAAATATACAAAACACATGTATATGATGTACAAATATCATATTTCATGTTCTTGGACCGGTATAATAACATGCTAAAGTGTAGGCATGTGAAAAGTGTACTATTATAGCTCAAATCGAAAATATTATCACAAAAATAGCAATTACCAAGTTTATTCAAGGAATTAGCCTCTTCGTAACCTCAAATATGGCTCAAATAGTTCACAATAATGATACAAATATGAGAAATAATATAGCTTAAGGCTTAACAATCAACTCTAGGCATATCATAGCCTAAGGACTACCCCGAGCATGAATAAATACCCCGGTGCTCGCACATGGGCTCAAACCCCATACATATCCGCATACTAATACTCAGGCAATTAGTGCCTCAATCAAGCTTAGATAGGATACTTACTTCAAGCAAGCCAAATCAACTACCGAGCAAGCCTAATAAGCTCCATCCCGCACAAATCAACTTCCGAACGAAAGTAACTCCTGTGCTCCACTATGTCCCTAAAATGAGGGCGAACCATCCAATCCCCGAACCAATATGCTAAGAGGGTTAACTCTTTCGATCAAATGAATTGACGCAGTATAATTGTCCTCAATGCTACTTGTAGGGTTTGTGGCCCAAAATCATTCGCAGAATGTGGCACTCCCTACAAAGCGTACAGATGAAGGCTTTGACCCTAATGCTTATATGCTATTTGCAAAAGCTGGATTAATCCCAATGAGCCATCAATATTAGGAAAGCTCCCGTCAGAAAATGATACAAGGTAACCACGTTAAGGTCTGGGATACAAGCAACCATCACAAGTTTGCAACTCTATAAGAAGGGCAAGCAATAACCATATCACTACGGAAGATAAACACGTCGCTTCCAATAGGACTTCTATCTTTGATCGACTTGGAAATTCAATTGTGAGGACTTCCATAATTGAGATATTAGGTCCATTAAAGAAGGGGAACAAGTTCCAGAGAAATTACCAAAAATAGAAGAACACTCGCTTCACCCAAAATCCAGAAGATCTCTAAGGATTTCCAAAGTTTGGTTCCTTCTAGAATGAGGCAACAAACAAAAGTTGTGGTTTCATCTGAAGAAGTACTGAAGGTGAAGCCATATACTGTGGTCTACACCAAGAAATGTGATGAAGATGAAGAGAAAGTGTGGGCTCTTCATATCACGTCATTGTAGCAGGCGAGCAATATGTTTCATCTCTACCAAAGGCTGACGAGAAATTGGAGGATATATCTTGGTGTTACCACATATCTTTCAATGATGGGGATCCTCAAGAAGTTGAAGATGCGAAAGATGCTCCACCTGAACTCGAAGAAGGGGTGAAGACAATGGTTGATGCCTTAAAAGAAGTTAACCTTGGCACATATGAAGAACCAAGGTCCACTTACCTAAGTGCTTTACTAGCAGTCGATGAAGAAAGCACTTATATCGAGTTACTCAAGGAGTTCAAGGATGTCTTTGCTTGGAGTTACAAAGAGATGCCTGGCTTGGACCCTAAAGTAGCAGTCAAGAATGGCGCTCGTCCTGTTAAGCAAGCTCAAAGGTGCTTTAGGCCGGATTTGGTTCCCTTGATTGAAAGTGAAGTTAACAAACTCATCGAAGCTGGCTTTATTCGTGAAATTAAATACCCCAACATGGGTTTCAAGTATTGTCCACGTGAGAAAGAAGAATGGCCAAATTCGAGTGTGTGTTGACTTTAGGGATCTCAACAATGCATGCCCTAAGGATGAATATCCACTTCCTATTCCAAAGCTTATGGTTGACGCTACCACTAGGTACGAGGCATTGTCCTTCATGGATGGTTCTTTGGGCTATAACCAAATTCGCATGGCACCAAATGATGAAGAGCTTACTGCATTTCGCAACCCAAAGGGCATTTATTGCTATAAAGTATTGCCTTTTGGCTTGAAGAACGTTGGTGCTACTTACCAAAGGACTATGCAGAATATTTTTGATGACCTTCTCCAAAAAAATGTCGAATGCTATATTGACGACTTGGTGGCAAAATCAAGAAAAAGGAGCGACCACTTGAAAGACTTGAGAATGGTATTTGAGTTGCTCTGGAGGTACCAACTTAGAATGAATCCATTGAAATTGCCTTTGGATTTACTTTTGAAAAGTTCCTCGGTTTCATTTTCCGGCATCGAGTGATCGAAATTGATCAAGCCAAAGTTGATGCAATTTTTAATGCCTGAGCCTCGAGATATTCATGAATTGAAAAGTTTGCAAGGAAAATTGTCTTATCTTAGGAGGTTCATCTCAAATCTATCTAGGTGATGCCAACCATCCAGTCGCCTTATGAAGAAAGCTATCCCTTTCAAGTGAGACCAAGCGTGTAGCAATGCCTTTGAGAGCATCAAATCCTATTTGATAAAGCCTCCAGTTTTAGCAGCCCCTATACCTGGAAAGCCATTGATACTATACATTGTGGTGCAAGAAAGGTCCATTGGAGCATTGTTGGCCCAAAAAAATAGTGAGGGAAAAGAAAACTCTTTTTACTGCTTGAGCAGGATGATGAAACCAAACAAGCTGAATTATTCACCAATTGAAAAGTTATGTTTGGCGCTATTCTTCTCACTTCAAAAGTTGAAGCACTACTTTCAAGCTCATGTCGTTCGTCTTGTTTTTAAAGCAATTCCATCAAGTTTGTGATGTCAAAACCTGTCCTTAGTGATCGACTAGCAAGATGGTACCTCCAATTTCAACAATTCGAGATTGCGTATGTTCCTCAAAAGGCTGTAAAAGGAAAAGTATTGGCAGACTTCCTGACAGACCATCTGATACCTGATGATTGGGAACTAACTGATGAACAACCTGACGAAGACGCATTGGTCGTTGAGGTACAACCTCCGTGGATGATGTACTTTGATGGTGTTGCACGCTGGTGTTGGCGTAGTATTTGTCACTTCTCAATGGGAGGTTCGGCCCTACTCCTTTACGTTGACACAACTCTGCTCCAACAATGTTGCATGAGTATCAAGCATTAATACTTGGTCTTGAAATAGTTGTTGATATGAAGCAGTTGCAATTGCAAATCTTTAGTGACTTCAGTTAGTGATCAATCAGCTTTTAGGTAGTTACGAGGTCAAGAAACTTGAACTATGCCCGTATCATAATTATGCTAAAACATTTATAGGGCGGGTCAGTGACGTGACTATTTTACATGTTCCTACGAAAGAAAATAAGAAGGATGATGTTTTAGATGCCCTAGCTTCATGGTTAACCCTGCCTGATCAAGCACAAGTTACTATCTGCCAAGAATGAGTAGTACTGCCGCCAAATGAGGGTGGAAGTGAAGATGAACTCAAGCATCTTGTCGCTATTTCTGAAGCTGAGAACGAAGAATGGCAACAACCCATTATCGACTATTTGAGCTATGGGATACTTCCAGAAAATCCGAGGAGAAGGACTAAAATCTGCCATCGTGCACCTTGCTTCCTTTACTACAAAGATACTCTATACAGGAAATCATTCGAGGGAGTACTTTTGTGATGCTTAGGGGAAGATGAAGCACTCCAAGCTTTGCAAGAAGCACATTCTGGGGTACGTACGTTACACCAGTCTGGATCAAAGCTCCACTTCCATAAAAAAAAAAGATGGGATATTATTGGCCAATAATGGTAAAAGATTGCTTGGACTACGCTCAAAGATGTAACGCTTGCGAATTCCATGAAAATTTTATTCATCAGCCTCCTAAAGTGTTATACCCGACTGTTACATCCTGGCCGTTTGACGCTTGGGGATTAGATGTTGTTGGACCACTACAAAAATCCTCTGGTGGGCACTTATACATCTTGAATGCAACTGACTGCTTCTCAAAATGGGCGGAAGATGTCGCTCTCAAGGAAGTAAAGAAGGAGAATGTTGCAAACTTCATCCGAGTAAATATCATCTATCGCTTTGCATTCCTCGTTACATAATAACGGATAATGGCAAGCGATTTGATAATAGGTTGATGAACTAGATTTGTGATCTCTTTGGCTTCAAGCAACGTAACTCTTCTATGTACAACGTAGCCGCCAATGGTTTAGCAGAGGCATTAAACAAGACTCTATGCAACTTGTTAAAGAAAGTTGTCTCCAAATCTAAATGAGATTGGCATGACCTTATGGAAAAAGCTTTGTGGGCGTATAGGACAACTCACCGCACACCAACACAAGCAACTCCTTATTTCTTGTCTATGGAGTCAAAATTGTTTTGCCACTCGAGCGTCAAATACCTCAATTACGATTAGCTATTCAAGAAGGGATCACCAATGAATAAATTGCTCGACTTCGACTAGCAGAGTTAGAGGCTCTTGATGAGAAGAGATTGGAAGCTCAACAAAGTCTTGAATGTTATCAAGCTCGATTGGCTCGTTCCTTCAATAAAAGAGTTCGCCCAAGATACTTTCAAGTAGGAGATAAGTCCTTTCCATACGAAGACCTATTATTACTTCCCTTAAATCTATAGAGAAGTTCACTTCAAAATGAGATGGGCCATATTTCGTGCAAGAGGCTTATTCAAGTGGGGCTTACAAGCTAGTTGATGCAGATGGCATGAGAATAGTCCCTATCAATGGCAAGTTTTTGAAGAAGTATTATCCTTGAAAGAAGATATGCTCCTAGATGCACGAGCCTAAACTGCATGTCATGAAGCTCTTCAAATTTGAGCAAACTCTCCAAATTGCAAGGCTCCTCAAAATACGA
This sequence comes from Nicotiana obtusifolia, assembly GCA_002018475.1. Taxonomy (NCBI): domain Eukaryota; kingdom Viridiplantae; phylum Streptophyta; class Magnoliopsida; order Solanales; family Solanaceae; genus Nicotiana; species Nicotiana obtusifolia. Next base: position 76,928 of record MCJB01050017.1, read on the forward strand.
GCTTAAATGTCGCTACGCTCCTTAATGCAAGAGCATAAACTGCATGGTACTCTTGGCCTGCAAGAGTATAAATTGTGTATGACCCAAAAATAAAAGGTTCGTTAGGTTCAAAACCTCGAAAGAGGCGGCCTAAAAAAAGTTAGGACATAAAAAAAACTCACTCATTCTGAACTACGGTATGACTTGATCCTATTCATCGAGGTACGTAGGTAGCTTAGAGTTTTACTTTAAGTTCAATCGCATAAGTTCAAAAGATACATATGGCCCAAGTCATTGTCCAAATAAAGTATGATAGAATTTAATCCTTCAATCAGCACTTGAAAATATGTCTGAAATACTATTCTTCTGTTGAGCTTTGGATCCCATATAATTTAAAAAGGGCAAGCTTCCATGGTAATTTGGTATTTTCAATGGGATGACTATAGTCTTTTAGGAGGCTGCCAGGTAATTGTATTGAAGTCCAGAAATTCATTATATTTTATGTTCGCCAAACCTTCAAGTTTTTTGGCTTTTCCAATCCTCTCTCTGCCCTAAGAAAGGGAAAGGAAGAGAGGCATAAAAAAACGGTAACGCAAGTATAAGAAGGAAGATTACCCGGTACGATGTTTCAAATTCCGTAATACTTGAACCCAGGATATTTGGTGAGAACGAAGCTCTTGGATTCTGATTTTTAGACAGCAAAGCATCTCGTGATTTCGAGGCGACCAGACCAAGACATCAAAGTTTTGGCGAAGTCGCACTAATTTGGAACTGTCGGTATATCAGAAACTAAAGTTGATTTCAAAATATTATCTGAAATTATACTTGAGGCATTAAATTTTATATTTTGGATATGTTTTAGATTTTGAAATTTAGTTTTCAAGAAATTAAACGGTCGTGATTTCGATATTCCTACATCAAGATATAAAAGTTTTAGTGAAATCACACAAATCTGAAATCGTTGGCATGTCAGAATTTAATGTTGATTTCAAAATATTATCTAAAACTATCCTTAAGGCACTAGATCTATATTGGATATATTTAGATTTGGAAGTTTAGTTTCCAAGAAATCAAACGGTTCGTGATTTTGACGTTTCTACACCAAGATATGATTTTTTTGGTGAGACTGTACAAATCTGAATTTTCAACATGATGGAATCTAAAGTTGGTTTCAAAATGTTATCTGCGGTGATTATGAAGGTGTTTGATTACGAATTTTGGATATGTCTTAGATTTTACAGTTTGATTTTGAGAAATAAAATGGCTCATATTTTGACGTTCTCACATTGAGATATATATTTCCTACCACAAAAAGGCGCAAAGGTGATGAACAATATTATCCTCAAAGAAAAAGGAGTATGTATCTTCAAATACAGAGAACTTCGAGACATTAATGGCAACGATGTTTAAAACAAAGTCAAGTTCTATTATGTGGACGTTAATACATCATGCTAAGCAAAAGAACTATTGGTATTGAACTGCAAAATAGAGACATCAACCAAAAAGTGTGATATAATATAAAACGGATAGATTTTCATTTTTAAGAATAGTCGCTAGTTAATCAAATGCAGGAAAACAAAAGGCAAATAAAATACTCTATATAGGCTGATCTAAGCACAACTTGTAATTCACCGAGTGTTGAAGGATAACCTCTAAGTGTTTCTTCTTCATCTCCACGTTGGCCAAATCATCAGCAGTTGCCAAAGAAGCATCATAACTGAAAACATCTCTTCAACCTCTTTCTTGAAAACATCTCGGAGAGCTCTTAACTATTTCACCTTCTGCTTGTCCGCTTTGAGAGATTGACTCGTGGCAGATAGTTCCTCGGCCTTCTTTCCTTTCTTAGTTAAGACAAGATCAAGATTTTCCTTGGCTTTTAAAAATGACTCTGATTCTTTTAACTTCCACGACCTTATCGAAAAGATTCATCTATTCCTGGTCATATGAAGTGGCAAGCTCAAAGAAAGATTTCAATAGGTTCTTTAAAGGAGAAATATTCACACCCTTTCCATCCATCTCCTCGAGAATCATTTGGACCTCATATTCAATAGAAGAAGCATGGTCTGCAGTAAGGTCGGAGAGTTTAGCATGAATTTTAGCCCAAGCATCCAGGACGAAATTCTTGCAAAGTGTCAAGATAACCTTTCTTCTATCAATGATAGACATTGTTAGTGCTGGTTGTTTGTGATAATTAGGCCTCAATTTCGCTTTAGCTCCACTATGAGGATTAGACGTCGCCTCTAGCTCAGACTTAGATGTCGGAAGTAATTTTCTTGAGTCTGGCTTCGCCATAAGCACTACTAACTTGTGGCTTGCATTGGTGTGATGAGATCGAGATGTCGACATTGTTTGGCTTCATAGAAAAGATAAACAATTAGTGAAGTAACTTGGGTATCATGGGGTAAAAATAAAGTTCGAATCATTACCTCTTTAATTGATGTCAAAATTCTTGAAGCACGAATATCGTCATTAGGAATCTCTAACATATGCAAATTAGTGTCTCTTGGCTTATCCGAATGTGGTCTTACTTTCCTCCAAAAAAACGTCTCCACGACTACTACTGCTTTCGTCTTGAGATGGTTGTTTGTTAGAAGCTTAATGAGTTTGAACAGGCATCTTGTCTTTTTGAACTTTTTTCATATGGAGGTTCCTTTCTTTTGTGCGGTACAACCACTGCAGATTTCAAGGGAGGAGGCTTGTCTTTCGTACGATGCTCTTGAAGTGTGTTCTATAATGCGCGATGGCAATTTGCCCAACAAAAGTTACCAAGGATTCCAAATGATCTTCAAGAAAGATCTCATGTACTCTTTCCTACCAAGATCTGTACTCTAACGAAAATAGTTGTTTTGCCATAGATATAGTCGAGGGAAAGGTCGCCCTCGCGTTGGTGGAATTATGTAACACACAAATTCGCCAAAATCTAAGTCCTTCTTCTAATGAGGCGCTATGAAGGTTATTTTCAAAAATACCAGGACTAGTATGATAAAATCCAAATTGACGGCTGAATCTATGTGTACTATATGGTTCAAGAATGAAAGAGTTCTCACACCTCAAAGGGAGGTAATTAAAATAATTGACCTTCGGTTCCGATGCTTTATCATTCACCTCAAAATAGTAAGGTGCGAACCTTTCCGGCATGGTAGAAGTCCAAGATGCATTATATGCTTGATGGATGCGTTTTCTTGCATTTGTATCACCTAAATACCTTGCAGCGCCTTCCCCGAAATACGCCACCATCAATGGAGCGTATGATCCTTTTGGAAGCCCGTAGTGTGTCTTGGAGTAGTGAGCAAGCCAATCGTATACATAATGAATGGGAAAAGAGATTTGGTATGCTCGAGCTACGAGGACTTGGAGATCTTGTTCAAACCATAGTAGATGCTTGCCAGAACTGGGATTGCAAGGCTGAATTTCTATCTATGTGCCATCATGCTCGCCATTTTAAAGGTCCTGGGTAGAATGAAATCGTCATCTTGAGAGGAGAATACGAATGCACACAACCAACAAGATAAGAACTCTGCCAGATACGTGCTTTCTCTCTTTTCATGTCGAACCCCAAGCTTAACAAACATCGTCTCATCCGTACTAGACCATGCAACTACTTCTGGTATAGCTCCAGTGGGATTGTGCATTGACTTCAAATGGGTAGACTTTTTCTCCCTCCTTGCTGGAGCAAGTTTATATCTCAAATCTCTCTTGCACCAAAATTCAATCCACTTGCTAAATGAGATCTTTGAATCATCACTCTCCCCTTCTTGAAGATGGTTAAAGGCGGTAAACAGGTATTCACAAGCTCGAGGAGTAAATGTTTCATTCTTCTCATTAACACCTGTGAGCTCGATAGCTTTGGGCACTACTTCTTCGTAGGGAGAACCTCCAATAGGCAAACCACCAATGGTATGTAAATCCCAAAGAGATATTGATAGTTCTCCGAATGATGTAAGTAAGGTATTTTTTTGTGGGACAACAAGCTTCAAGAAATGCTTGAAAGATGTTTGAATTTCGATCATATGTAAATAAAGAAGCATAGACGGCATCATAAGTTTTTGTTGTCTCCAAAGCCCGTTGACTTCTGCTAAGTATGTCTTCAGCCCATTCCCAATATCCCGAGATATGATGATATTCATCGTCAATCCTCAAAGAATCTCCCCAGCATATCTCCCTTTGAATCATACGCCGTCCTAGGCAAGGAAGAGTACTCGCAATATTAAGTTTTCGTTGGTAAGGAGTCTGAAGAGACTACAGTTTAATTGACTTTTGGTTGTGCTCTGATGTCCAATGTACCATATGGAGAGAATTCTACAGAAGTAGCTACAATTTTGCGTATCGACCAACTAGTGGAGTGTAAATCAACAACTTGGTTATAACCCCGCCATTTTGAGCATCAATTATGAGATACTTGCGCTTGGAGGATGGAGATGTGTAGTCTCTGAGGTGAAACATTTCTTCAAAACTGCATACGCGAAAGAAGATTGGTAAATATTAAGTCGACAACAATTGACAAAAGAAGGAGATAATTCTAGTCCTTTGTGCTTAAACCTAATTTCTATATGCGAATAAGAATTTGTCCTTCTATATTCTGTCATGGGTTTAATCTTCTATATGATGACATGGATTTGTCCGTCAATATGCCGATATGGATTGGTCCGTGTGATGACTCACTTTTATACCCCGTATTATGTCCTTAATTATATTATGTGAAAAATTAAGTCGAGTAAATTATACTCGAAGTAAATCGATAAGAAATGAGACACATGGTCTCTTTTTAAGAAACTTAAGTCACAAAAGTCGATCGTAGATTGACTTATGAGTTAGAAGGTTCGGATTTGAATTCCGACGACTCGGTTAGCTTCGGGGTAGGATTTATGACTTAGTCGAGTGACCGGAGTAAGTCTTGGAGACCCTAAACAAAACTAGGCTTGAATCGATGAAGTTCGAATTTCCGGTCGATAGGTAAAATTTTGATCCGGAAGTCGGAATGAAATTCCGAAAGTTGCTGTAGCTTCGTTATGTGATTTAAGACTTGCGTGCAAATTTTCAAACCATTCGGACGTGGTTTGGTCAGATTCGGATCAAAGGATCGATTTAAGAATCCCTGGAGTCCGTAGGTTTGAATCTAATGCAAACCTGATAATTTGATGTTTATCCTTGTGTTCCAATGATTGGAACAAGTTTAAATGAGATTATAGAACATGTGTTCATGTTCAGATAAAGTCCCGGGGGTCTCGGATGAATTTTGAATAGTCGACGGGACTTAATTCGTCGCTTTATAAAGCGCTAACTTCATACTTTCTGGTGTACTTAATATTAAAATTAGTGAACGAGCTCCAAACTCAATTTTATTTGAGGCATTAGCTCCGTATTGAAATTACGGAGCCATAGCGAAAAGAATCGTCTAAATCGAACTCCGTATGAAAAAGTTAGGCTT